>JARYGA010060125.1:118976-141506 GCA_030545235.1 Helianthus tuberosus | reverse complement strand
AAAATCTTTTTTGTATTTTTCAAAGTTTATGTATGTATGTATGTACGTATGTATGTATGTATGTATGTACGTATGTAACGTACGTACGTACGTACGTACGTACGTACGTATGTATGTATGTATGTATGTATGTATGTATGTGTTAGTGCATTATGTCTATTGACTCCGTCTTGTATCGAGTCATGTAATGAGATAGGATAGGATAATCAGTGCTCGAGGTGATTGAAACTGAATTTAGTGGATTTGTTGGTAATTTCGCTTGAAACTGACAAAGACATGTTCAAGCGAAATCAACAGAATTGATTCCGCTAGAAACTGCCTTGGTCAGTTCAAGCGAAATCACAACCATTATAAATAGGAGAGCACTAGTGTCATTCCAAACGAAATTAGGATCTTGTAATCGGTAACGAAGTGCTGCTGAATTGTCTCCAGGTGCTGTAATACTCTCATAATCAATACAAGAGACATTTAAATTGAATCAAGTGTCCGTGTCATTGATTCCGCCTTTGATTCGGATAAACAACTCTTCTGATCGACTCATTCGGGTCATACAACGATCCTACAAGTGGTATCAGAGCTCAGGAGGAAGAGTTCAGCTTGATTGCATCTATTTTCTGACTTCTACACCTTCTTTTTCAAATTGGACAAGATTTCACGTTCAAAATGGATTGAATTTTTCAAAATACATGCAAAACAGTGTTTTAATAAAGCCTTGAGAGAATCAGACCTAAATTCGGCTTAAAAGTGACAAAAATGGACCTAAAACCTAATTCCGCTTGAACGAACATTCTGATTTCGCTTGAAAAGTCTAGCTGATTTCGCTTCAAGTAGTTATTCCGCTTGAATTTAGCACCTGATCTCGCTTGAATTAGTAATTTCGCTTGAAAAGAATCAGTTATTTCGCTTGAAGTCCGGATTCCGCTTGAAGTACTGATTTCACTTGAAGTGTCATCTAGGGATTTCGCTTGAAAGCTGCTATTCCGCTTGAACAATTAATTTCGCTTCAACTTGTGATTTCGCTTGAGATTTTTATTTCGTTTGAAAGTGGACTTTTTCGCGTCAAGATCATTTCGAGTCAACCAAGTGTTAGTCTATTACAAGTTATTTGATAGTGTTTAAACTGATTGTGTTTGTTTGATTGTTTTCTCCAGGTACATTGACTCAAGATTTTTCATCATGGCTGAAGAATTTTTCAACACTTTCTACAATGCGTTTACCTCAGATACAGTGGAAGCTTCAGATACTACACCTAAAGCAATAACAAAAACTATCAAAGAAAACATGAAACATGACAATTTTTATGGAACGTATTCGAAACCACCCAAGCTTGATAATATTGAGGACTATGTCTGGTGGAAAGAAAGGTTTATTAACTGGACTAAAGCATATGCACACGAAAGTTGGTTCTGCTTGGAGCTTGGCTATGATAAACCTACTGATGACAAAGGAGAAGAAATCCCAATCAAAAGCTTCTCAGAGGAAGACAAAAAGCAATTCTCATATGAACAGAAGATGATCGCATTGATTCAACAGTCGATTCGACATGATATTTTTTCATTGTTGATTCATGATGGGTCTTCAAAGTCTGTGTGGGAAGCTTTAAAGGTTAAAGCTAAGGGGGGTAAACAAATTCAGAAAAACAAAATTGCATTGTTAAAAAAAGAATTTGATTTGTTTGATAGTTTAAAAGGTGAAACTGTTAGACAAATGATTGAATGGTTCTGTCATTTAAAAATTGAACTTGAAAGGTTTAAGATTGTGAAAACCAAAGAAGAAATAATTGACAAAGTAATTGAAGCGTTACCACGAGCTGATCAGTGGCAAACGTTTGTGTTCATTTTGAAAAATGATACATTATATGACATAATTTCTCTTGATGTTTTGTTAGAAAAAATTGAAAGTCATGATCTGGAATTGCAAAAGCAAAGCAGATGAGCAGTTCGTCACATCATCAGAATGTTGGTCTGTATTACAAAGGCAATTTACCTTCGGTGAAAGCTGATAGTTCACCAAAGACAGCATTCAGTGGTGAGAAGATGAAAGAACCACAAACAAGCTCATCAAGTTACAATTCTGAATATCATTCATCTTCAAAAGCAAGTCCTGAAGATTCTGATGAAATTCTTTGCAACATTGCTCTTAAATTGAAGAATTCTCCTGCAGTGAGCATCAATGCAGCTAAGCAGCAAATGAGTTTTCTTGCATCTGTTCTGGAGTCGTATGAAGGTCTAGTTGCAGGCAAAATTGGAAACTCAGAGTTAACCAAAGAAGACTACGACCAGATTGATCCGGAAGAGATCGAACTAATTGACATCCGTTGGTGTTTGGCAAGTTGCATTCATAGAGCTCAGAGATATATGGAGATTACCGGGAAGCAATCTTTAGGTGGTCCGTCAACAAAGCTTGGATTTGACAAATCCAAAGTGACCTGCTTCAGATGTAAGCAAAAAGGTCATTTCAAGAGAGAATGCACTAATTCTGAAGCTGGAGGAAATGAACGTCCTTTCAATGATGATTATTATCGAAAGGCGATCTACCACCGAAGCAAAGAAGAGCAAAAAATGATTAAAGACAAACTCAGAGATAAGTCAAGAGCTTGTGTTGTAATCCATCATGATGAAGGATTAGATTGGAGTGAGATTTGTCCAGAAGAAGATCGTTTGGAAAATATAGTTACAGCTCATGGCAGAAAAACATCAAAGAGTCAACATTATGTTTTTGTTGCTGAAATCAAAGATGAAAACAAAGAAGAAAATGTTGTTGCTAAAGTAAAAGAGAAAACTCGAGAAGAGATTTTGAAAGAGAAGACTGAAAGAGAAAGATTCATTGTGGGGTGCAGAATGGAGAAAATGCAGGAAGAGTATGAAAATGCAGTGAGAAACAAAAGATGGGATAAGAAGCAAGAATGTTTTGTCAACAAACAAGGTGAACCGGTTGTTCCCAGAAGTGACATAGTTCACGATGATGTTCTTCTAGTAATTCCTCGATCTGGCGAATATTATTCAAATGTTGCAAAAGACAAGACATATGTAAAAAGGCTGGATAAAATCATCAGAGATGCTATGACAACAAAACTGAGGAAGAGGAATGAAGAAGAATGTTGAGAGTATGGTTGAAGAATTGAAAAAGATAGCTGAGGAAGTAAAAGTTGAAGTTGTTAAAGAAGAAGGTGTGAAGAGTGTTGAAGAAACTGAGAAGAAAGAAGTTGTTGTAAATGTAGTTGTTGAGAAAGAAGCTATTACTGAATAACAGCAAGTTGAAGAAATTGAAGTGAAGATTGATAGTTCTACTGATGTTGCTGGTGATGTTGGTGTTGATACTGAATTTGTTGATGAGAAGCAGCAGAAAGAAGCTGATCAGACAAAAACTGAAGAAGAAAACGCCGAAGTGCCAATCACTAAGGTAAATTCTGATTCTGAAAATGAAATTAAAATCATTGAACAGTGCAAGAAATGCATGGAAACGTGCAGTGCTTGTACTGAAAAAGATGAAAAGTTCAGAACAAGAGATCTTGAGTTTACAAAAATTGAAGAAGTTTTCAAAAATAAATATAAAGAAATGTTAGAAAATGAAAAAATTTTAAAAGATAATGACGAAAAATTTTCGGAAGAATGTAAAAAGTTAGAAAAAGAAAATGAAGTTTTGAAAGAAAATGTTTTGAAAAAGACATAAGAATGTAATAAAAAAGAGAATGATTTTCAGGAAATGAAAAAGGAATACGACTCAATAAAATTAGCTTATCACATTACAAAAGAATCATATGAAAAAGTAAAAAGTGAAATGAAACTTGTTCAATCAAGGTTGAAATATTGTTCTGAAACAACTGATACGTATAAGCGAAATTATGAAATAAAGCAACAAGTTGTTAATTCTTACATTGAGGATGTTGCTAAGCTAAAGCGTCAGATTGCTGATTTAGAACAGGATAATAACAAGTTAAAAAGTTATCACGCATCGTCATATGTGCTTGAACGTATTTTCAATATAAAACCGGAGGATGGTAAGTCTAAGCAAAACAAGAAAGGCATTGGCTCAGAGTTTCATCAAATTCCACCACCGGAAAAGTTTGTATTTTATGATGATGAAAAGGTCGAAAAAGCTTTCAACATGGTTGATCAATTGCCAGATAACATTGACGTAACCTATTCCAAATCTGATGATTCTAGTGATTCAGAGGTGGTAGGTAAGGTCGTTGAAAGTGTGTTGAAAGAAGAGTCGGTTGATACAGGTAAATCTGAATCACAAGATGAAAATGAAGGTAATTTTCATGATGAATATCTGAAAAACTCAAAATCCGAGAAAAAATTGAATGATGATTCAAAAGGATTGGTGTATACCATGATTGGATCGGACAAATTATTCTTAGATGTTGTATTCCCGATTCAGAATGTGATTTCAGAAAAGATTGATAAAGTTTTCAAAATGGTTGAGATTGAAAAGTCTGAGATTCCAAAGTTTGCTGGAAAAGGTCACAAAACTTTTTATAACAAACCTGGTTACAAGAAGAAAAATATAAAGGCTGGGTTGGGTTATAAGAAGAAACAAGGTTGGAAAAGAAATGAAACTCCGAATTTTCAAACAAAAATGAGTTTTGTTCAAGGCAAAAGTTTTGATGAAGAAAAAGAACTTCAATTTGGACGACAGTCTAATGAAGAGTTCTTAGCTCAAAAGAAAAAGCAACAACCACAGGTCAAAGATGTTTCAAAAAGAACATGTTTCAAATGTGATCAAATAGGACATCTTGCACACAAGTGTCCAAATCCGAAACCTGTGGATGTTGACAAAAAGAAGTCTGATAATGATAAGAAACAAAAATCTGAGAATGTGAAACAAAAGTCGACCAGATTTGATTCAAAACAAACTTGGAGGTAGAACACAAACAAGTTTGCTTCGAATCAAAATTGGAAATCAGACTCGAATAAGTTTGATTCAAGACAGACTTGGAATTCCCACAGACCCAGATTCAGAACAACTCAAAGTTGGAAAATGTCAGTTGATATGACAAAACCGAACGAATTTTGGAAACCTAAAGTTGTTCAAAATCAAAAAGTTCAAAAAGAGTCACATTTTTACAAAAGAGGTACTCTGAAAGGTCAAACATGGAGTGTTAAGAAACAAGTGACTTCGGAAAAAGATGAGAAAGTTGAAGTCAAAGTTGAAAAAGTCTTTGATGACAAAGATTTTCCAAAATTGCATGATACATATTGTGTTGAAATGCCTAAGGTCCAACAGACCTGGGCTAAATTGTTCAAGTAATCAAGTAGTTTGAAAGGTGCTCAAGAAAACTGAAGATTGTGAAAATAGTATTCGGAGCAGCCTGGCACAACGAGGAGAGGAGGCTGTTGAATCCTGTGTTGGTTAAAACAGGAAGTTTGTTTGTTTTTCTGTACATAAATAAACAATATTTCAAAAACCCTAAAAATTGAAAATTTTTGAAAAACCAAAAATATGTTTGTTTTTAAATTTTAAAAATTAAATTTAAAAAAAAAATGTTACTTGAATACGCCGAAACCCTCACGGCTGAACAAACATGATTAATTTCACAATATTGAAAAACGGTTTTCAAACTGTAAATATCAATGTGTTGTAAATCATGGGGGTATGTTAGATTTTCTGTAAATCAGCGCACTTTAAGCAGAAAATGGATGGCGAGACAAAGCTATCAGTATTGGTTGTCAAATTTTTTTAAATGATTTTGCATTTTAGGGGGAGTATTGCTGTTAGAAAATACAAAAACATTTGAAAATTTGAAAAAGCCAAAAACATGATAAAATTCGAAAATTGAGTTTTTGTGTAAAAAGAGGAAATGATAGTACATCAGTAGACAGTTACAGTATGCTAAAGAATTGTAATGATTAAATAAGCGTTAAACAGTCTCACTGATGATATGCCGATAGGTTTTTATACATTTAGTAAACTTTTTCGGGATATAAACATAAATTCAAACTTGCTTATTTCGTGGGGAACACTACTTGGATATATAGGTAACCCCTGAAATCTCGTTTGAAGGACCCCTCTTTCTGAGATACTAGGTCTTTATACTTAGTGATATCTGGGGTATTATTCCGGGACTTCTGATAATGCGGAAGCAATGGCCTAGTCCCCGTATAATACTTTTCGCTTGCTTGAAACATAGCGCTGCCCTCAGCAAAAATGATGAAACAATAAAATTGATAATCATTGCTGTTGAAGAAAAGATCCTCTAAAGGGGACACATCAAAAGTCCAAGCCGTCATCTCTCTGTTGAACGAAAGTTCTGACCTGAGCTCTCACGGTTCTTCGCAATTTAACCCTTACAAATATCATCTAGGTATACTCACCTGTAAGACTGAATATTGGGATCTGGATACGGGAGTATATTCAAGAGGTGGGACACATGAATGGGTTTAAGTTCTTAAAACACCTAATTCGTATCCTGAATCAGTTGAAGTTTGTGTGAAAATTTAAGTGGGTCAATATATTGACAATCTAAGTGAATTGTTTAATTCTTAATGTGTAACTAAGCTCAACGGTACTTGTGACTTGTCAAAAACTGATATGATTCTCTAACGCAAACTCAAACAAAAATATTGTATGTAGATATGTTTGTAAATATTTCGTTACTGCTTTATATTTTCAGAAAATACAAAAAGATTTTTGACTCTGCTTTATTTTCGACAACCGATGTCTGAAATGCTGAGTGTCAAAATCTAAGTAAGCTGATTGTGTTTTTGAAAATAAAACAAGTTCATTAATTTGAAACTATGCTGAGTGTCAAAATCTAAGTAAGCTGATTGTGTTTTTGAAAATAAAACAAGTTCATTAATTTGAAACTTGAATTTTTAACAAAAATAAAAAACAGTTTGTGATATCTCCAAGGTCATTAGTTTGGACTTGGAAGATGAACCGTGAGGGAATTGGATGCTTATATTGTTAAGAAGGCCAGGTTTTCAATCCTGAAACTACCAAATTCATGTAGAGTGTTAGTTTAGAATGTTTTGGAAGAGCCAGGTTATAATTCCTGGATAATTAAAATTTAAAATGCTGTTACTTATAGATGTGTGAATGATTGCAGATGTGATACCAGACTATGATCCCGGATGCTGAGTCTAAGGGGGAGTCTGAAGACGAGCTCTAAACAAGGGGGAGCTTGTAACCTGAAAGCAAGGTGTCGATCCCTAAAGCTCGGAAGCTTGACGAAAGGGGGAGCCTGAAGAAAGAGAGAGCCAGAGATAGATCCTGGTACAACATTTGAAGATAGAAGCTGATCAAAGAATATAAAGATTGATGGATGCTTACAGTGCTAGACAATTTGGAAAGAGCATGAAGACTGATCAAGACTAAAGATGTGTCATGATAGAGACTTGACACTGAAGACTTCGTCAACATCCAAGGGGGAGTCTGTTAGTGCATTATGTCTATTGACTTCGTCTTGTATCGAGTCATGTAATGAGATAGGATAGGATAATCAGTGCTCGAGGTGATTGAAACTGAATCTAGTGGATTTGTTGGTAATTTCGCTTGAAACTGACAAAGACATGTTCAAGCGAAATCAACAGAATTGATTCCGCTTGAAACTGCCTTGGTCAGTTCAAGCGAAATCACAACCATTATAAATAGGAGAGCACTAGTGTCATTCCAAACGAAATTAGGATCTTGTAATCGGTAACGAAGTGTTGCCGAATTGTCTCCAGGTGCTGTAATACTCTCATAATCAATACAAGAGACATTTAAATTGAATCTAGCGTCCGTGTCATTGATTCCGCCTTTGATTCGGATAAACAACTCTTCTGATCGACTCATTCGGGTCATACAACGATCCTACAGTGTGTATGTATGTATGTATGTATGTATGTATGTATGTATGTATGTATGTATGTATGTATGTATGTATGTATGTATGTATGTATGTATGTATGTATGTATGTATGTATGTATGTATGTATGTATGTATGTATGTATGTATGTATGTATGTATGTATGTATGTATGTATGTATGTATGTATGTATGTATGTATGTATGTATGTCTGTCTGTCTGTCTGTCTGTCTGTCTGTCTGTCTGTCTGTATGTATGTATGTATGTATGTATGTATGTATGTATGTATGTATGTATGTATGTATGTATGTATGTATGTATGTATGTATGTATGTATGTATGTATGTATGTATGTATGTATGCAAGCTCCGCTGATTGATGAAAGCCAAAACCTAAGGGAACCATCATCACTGCCTAAAGAAATAATTTAAAATACAATCACAAGTTCAGCAATTTCTCCCCCTTGAAGGCTTTCCAAAACAGCTTCCCAAACTACTGCTACTTTAAACTACTGCCTTCAAAGATTAGAGTATAGAAGAACTAGTAATGGATTGTCAAAGTGCTGATTAACAAGTCAACAGTCAAGTCAACCAAAGTCAAAGACTGAAGACTAGAAGACCAATTCAATAGTCAAAGACAAAAGTTCTAGATTTCTAGAAGTGCTGCTAGTTCACAACCAACAGTCCTGTGAAATCCCGTAGTTTACTCTATCTCACATCAGAAGTAGCAGTTCAACGCAACAGTGTAACTGTCCAGTAGTTTTTTTTTAACTGCTGGCAGTTACATCATTTTATGATCTGTTAAGAATCGCTTTCATGATGACGTCACCAGCAGTTCACTCCTCCTATATATAGTTCTTTTTGTACATTGTAATAGTTAACGCTTAGAGCCTGAGCGCATAAGAGCTAAGTGAGAGAGTGTTCACCTGATAGGGGGGTACATTTTGTACTTTGTGATTTTATTACATTCTATGAATTCAATGAAATCATTTTGCAATCATTCCCAAATCCAGTTTTATTTGATTGATGTGTTTGTTTATTACTGTGTAATTGAATTTCCAATTTGATTAACAGTTTTATCATAATAACACACACTACACACATTCTCAGATCCATCAGAGTGCTTATACAGACATTACAAGTGTGGATCTGCTGATAGAGTTTGTTGCAATTCTATATATGTGATGATGGTGGTTTTTAAGGTGATGATGACGTGGGGTTTTTTGTAGCACTGGAGGTGGTCGGGGTAGGGTGGTTAGGATGGTGGTTTTTAGTAGGGATGGAGGTTTACCTGGGTGGTGGTTTTCTAGAGAGAGTGGAAAAGTGTTCTTGTAGACCTGGGGGTAAAGATGTAATCGCATATAGTGATTTAGTAGAGAGATGACGGGAAAAACGCGAGTGTTATATTTTGAAACCACAAACACACTGGTGACAAAAAAAAATTAAAAGATACAAGTTGATCTAGTCATCAAACCATAAGAATGCAAATTGCACTTTGCTCTACATATTAAAGAAGTCAATGGAGTCTCGAATCATGTCCACTATCAGTGTGGTTGCTATGAATTGTCTTTATCTTTTTTAGTCGGTTCTTATTTTATTTTGAAAACTAAGAGGAAGTAATCATTTCATTTTAAATTAAAGTATGTGTGGCTGCTTGGGATCACTCAAAGTTCAAATGGGCCACCTTTGAATCATATATTCATATGCTCCAAGTATTTAGATGATTAAATAGACCATTACCACTTTTTCAAAACAACTTCTTGTTAACACCATTTTAATTTGAAAATCTTGTAGGCTGTAAAATGTAAGACAATAAGTAAACACTAAAACTTGAATTTATCATCATTTCGCCCCTAAAACATTCATAGTTCTTCATTTTATTTCCAAAATCATTATTATACTTGAGCCACCAAGCTTCAAGTTATCATCTTTTTTCCCGTAAACTATTAGATGTTACACTAAAATCATAAAAAAAAAAAAAAAATCCTGGGGATTTATTAATAAAAAGGGTACATTTTGTAAAAAGTGTATACTATTTCAAGAAATCAAACCCTAAAAAGGCTAGAGTTTGGCATATTTGGAGGCCATAGTTGTATCAAACACCTTGACAAAGAATCTTGTTCTTGGGATTGACAATTTTTCTAGTAAAATAGTGCCCAATTGGAATATCAGTTTCTTCTTCACATCAGAGGTAATGCCACCCATGGAAATTATTTCTGCAAATGCTGCTGGTTCTTTGTTCCTCTCAAATGAGATAGCCACTGATCCCTTCAATATCACCATCACAAACTGCAATAATAAATTAGTGTCAGGTCTATGTACGTTCACTACAAGAGATATATATAAGGATGAATGTGACAAGGTGAAGAGAGAAAGATCTAGTTTTCATATAATTTCATGTTTTTAACAACTATAACAAAATTAAAATTTGAAAGATTACATACATACCATTTATTATCAAAGAAAAAAATATTATCTAAAAAAAATATTTTTATGGTGAAACAAATTCCAAAAAAAATAAGTGTACACTTTATGACATACAAAATAAATATAAATAATATTATCCAATACATATTTTAAAATAAATAATATTATCCAGTATCCACTACATATTTAAAAAAAAGGTCATTTTCCACATGATGAAACTACTATAAGATAATGAAGCATACTAGACATGGTCAAGGAAAAACAAAAATTAAATATAGCTTTTCAAGTATAGTGTTTGCGTATTTGAGTATATGGTTTAGGGTATTACATATACCCTAAACCAAGAATTGAAACTATTTTAACAATCGCATATGCCTAGTCCTATACATGACAACTAGGTACTCCTGTCATGTTCAGATAATTTTGTCATCCCTAATTAGAAATAAAAGAAAAGAAAGGAAAAGAAAGGATGAAAAAATAAATTTATAGGGTAAATAAGGTGTATTTAAGTTCACCTTAAAAAAATGGTCTTTAATGATACAATCATGAAATTCAGATCAGCATTGTGAGTATGTCCAAAGGGGTGACCGTTGTTTCGTTTTCAAAGTCGTCGGAACAAGTTTAACTTGTTCCAATCATTTAGTCAAAAGTATTCCAGTTTTTTGGAAGGTTGCGTCGACTCCGATGTCTTCATATATTATTCGATAATTTTATATTTTTTATGTGTAAATGATTATATATTAAGAATAATAAAAAATCATTATATTAATCGATTAAAAGATGTATTATGTACTTTGTATATATTATATATATGGTTATGCAAATATTATATTTACTGAAAAACAAATTAGCAAAGGTTGTAATGATATAACAATGTAAATAAAATATTTTATGAATGTTGAGCCATCCTTATAAATAACCAATTTCATATGGAGAATTATTGTAAATATATAAATATTTATACTAATTGTATAAATATAAAACTTAATAAGACTTTTAACGGTCTTTTGTTTCCATTCATACCACATGTGATATCAATCATGCAATATGTATAAATAATTGGACATTTGTTATAGTTCTCTACTTATACTTAGAAATTAGTTCGGTATCAACCGGTATAGAGAATCCTATAAAATGGATACCAGTACCGAAAATACCTAGTACAGTTTGGGACCGATATTTGAAGGTAAATACTGATACCGTACCGGTACCGAAAACGCTGAGTGTTGGTACCGAAAACGCTAAGTGTCTGTTCCAAATTGGTATCAAAAATCAAATCGGTTCAGAAAATCCGATACCGGTTTTGAACCGATACCCGGTACTATTTGCTCATCCCTACTTATGCTTAATTACTATGCATTGAGCGCACTCTTCTCTAATAATGCATTTCTATATTATGGATAAAAGATAATTAGATATAATCCACATAATGCATTTGTAGGTGTCACATAATTAGATATAATCCACATAATTAGATACAATCCACATAATGCATTTGTAGACGTATATTATAGATAAAAGAAAATTAGATATAATAGAAAAGGGAATTATGAAATGGTTATATACCTATTTATGTGTCACATTCTAAATAGTAGGTGTGTGTAGTATATACAAATAGAAGGAAAGAAACACTAAAATAATAGACATAATGAATTCCACTTTTAATGGTTATCATATTTTCTGTTCTTCTTCAATAATGTATTCAATCTACTAATGATCTAACTCCAATATGAATTAGTGTCCACTTACATCAACCAAGCATGCTTTACCATTAGTGTGGAGACACCATCCCATCACATTTGGGTGCTAATTATTCATGTCCAATATTAGTTTAAATTATATTTATGACTTTCATTTATGCTTTTGGAAAAATTGTTTATCCTAAGAAGATTCCTTAACTAATAAAATAACTTTTACAAACTCAAATAAATGTCACCAAAGTGACATACAATAATTTAAGCCAATAGGAACAGTAGTTCGAATATTCTAAAGATCAACTAAAATCTGTATTAGGGGAGTGGGGGCGGTCCGTTATGGATCCCCCACCACGCGTTGAAGTACCACGAACACCGCCGCCACCTCCATTATCACGAGTGATAGTTTTGACGCGTTGATTTTATCACTCGTTGAACATTGATGAATGTATGTGCATGACTTGTACATTGTGTATTAATACTTGTACATTGAAATCCCATCACTAGTGATGACCACCGCCACTAAAGAATGCTTGTGAGTGATAGAATAGTGGTTGCTGACATGGCGGAACATGATTGGATGTTTGTGAGTGATGAAATTTCATCACTAGTGACCACCCCCACTCCCCTTATCCATAAGAAGGGCATTTGAGCACCTATGATTCTTTTAGTATTTAAGCTCTCATAATCAATATGTTTATTGTTTGGTTAACTGGCTTAACCATAGGTTGAAAGTAAGTTTTGGTCTATTTCAGTTATTAATTTCAATCAATCTTGTGTCACATAAAAAGAAAGAAACAAACTTGTTAATATGTAGAAGTGAAAGACGAGTCAACTAATATGATTTCTAAAAATAAACAATATAAAATTTGGTATTAAAGATATGAACATGTCTTCCACATTGTTTAGAGGAGATGGAGAGAAGAATTTACCTTTTCAGGCCGGCCGATAATTTGCGCAACAACTCTGGTGGCTTCAGCGAAAATGGCATCAGTGTCAACACCGTCGAGGCAAACATTGGTGGAGATCTGGACGCAAGGCATCTTGGTTGAATCTGCTTCGTTTCGAACATGGAGTTTAGGAGGTTTTAACGGCTATTTATAGATGAAGAATGATCATGCAATGGAAGTAGGTAAGCACACTAAGCACCCAATTACTTTCACACATGATATATAATTGAATACAAGTGGACTCAATCATCTTATTGTTACTTTACGGAGTGATGAATGGTTTCTTTTCCACACCTTATCAAGATAAAGGCAACAATATGTTTGATATTATAATATTGATTATTGATTATTACATAAATGATAAAACTTGAATAAAAAATCACTAATTTACATATAGAGACAACATCAAATTTGAATACAAGATAACTTTCACATTAGTATGTTGAAATCAAAACGTGAGATCATAATAGTTATTGTTTTATTAGTTAGTAGTTTAGGTAGATGGGAATCCATTACTTGGACATTTTTATTTGTTTTACTCATCCACTTTATGACTTTGTTGTTGATAGTTAGTAGAGTTTAGCCTTTGTTTTAGGAATAACTAGTGAGAAGACCGTGTTTTAGTCATTATTAAAAGTGGTTGAAGAAACAAATATCAGAATGGATTGAGAACGGGAACTTAGCGTTTGAAGGTTTCATCCGAATGATTCTTGACTTCAAAAACTTCTTTACTTCTGGAACAAAGGTTTCTGTAGAACAAAAACCCTGGGCTTCGCCATTGGAAGGTAATTTGTCATGTGACCACCCTCCAGCTTTGGAATAAGTATCGGCTCTTTAAGAGTGAATAAAGTAATGGAAGTGTTAAGAGTATAATATAAGGGTTTGTGAAAGTGTGTTTACTTTTACCAGGGAGTATTTATAAAAATCCAGAATCAGGGTTTCCCTTTCTCCATGTATCTAAGAGATAACGACGCATGATATTTGAATTCCTTAAAGATATCTACATTCCTTTGTTTAATCAAATTGGTCATTGATTTCCCTTCCATCTATCTGTTATGCCACGTAAACATAACCGACTTCATTAGTTAATGTAACCCATATTCTACGGTCAAATAGGGAATCATGAGTACTGCGAATGTAATCCGAGTCATACCTTTGCAAGGCCCCCTAGTCCGGTGTTGGAGTTTTGTAATAGAATACCGGACTTATAAAAAACAAATTAAAGTGTAAAAACAACAATTATATTTAAAAGTCCACAATCATTACTGTTACCATTTGAAATGATGTGTCCACAATCTGTCACATCACCACATCGCACAGAACCACAGATTAGGTCACATCCCTTAACGTGGCATAATTTAATTAGCGGGTACAATTTGGCTCTTTGCCGTTTTTCGTCTGATTCGAAATTATCATTAAATGTGGAAGCCTATATAAGATTCTAGTAGGGAAACGTTCTCCTTCTTCACCATTTCCATTCAAATATACCACATTTAGGGCATTTTCTAAACCTTGTCATGGAACAAAAAACAAGCAAATCTGGAAAAGGAAAGGCAAAAGTATTCATAGAGCATATAAGGTGCGATTGGTCTGAACAACATTTCAAAGGTTCATTACCAAGTATCAAATACATCTGAGTGGCATCCCATAGTTGTCGATCCCAGAGATGTTGCCTTTTCATTAAAGCGTGGCAAAATAACCCTTTTATGCTAATTTCTTCAAAAAGTCTAATATATGAGTAATCCTAGGTCAATGCCTAGACTCGAAAACTCTAAGGATTATGCAACTGTCGGATATCACGTTTTTTGTGCCTCTATCATATCCTTGAATCCACTGATTTTCTTTTTGATCTGATATAAATCAGATTTTGATAACTGCAGTTGCATAATTAAAGAGTTGGCCAGTTCTTTGTAGCCACTTACCTTCTCTCTAAAGACATTAGTACAGCAAATATCATCTACCCATACCTCAGTGGGAGTAGGAGTGAAGTCATGCATCTAAGCCATAAAAAGATGATTCCGAGTGCCTGCACAGCAAACCTGCTTCTGAATTCGGCGATGAATCAGCAGATTTTATGACTGGGCTCAATACACCAGACAATGGAGCAGCAGGGGTGGATGAGCAAACCGCGGCAGATGTGTTGCCTTGAGCCTTCTGCTTGTCAGCATTATCATATGATTTGATGAGTGAGATCAGCTCATCCGACTTCATTTTGTAACAGTTGGTTGTCAACACGATCTGATTAACATTTCTAAACCAGCTACTCTTTGACTGATCTGGAATACTTTTTAGAGCATCCAGAAGCTTCTTGTTGCTCATATAAGTACACACCACAATTTCTGCATTCTTCATTACAGAGAACAGTTCAGCAAACCGACCAATTAGTGCTTCTACAAATTCACCAGGAATATAACTGAAACCTTCAAGTTTCTGCTCAAGCACATCACTTCGAGAAGACATTTCTAAATTGCTAATGTGACAACTGTCAAAATTTCAGGTATCCGTACAACTATTAAACCATGATTAATGCTTAATGACTGTGCTGAATTACAATTAGTGACTTGAATTGCCTTCTGATTATTGCTATGATACATACATGTGCATCACATATTGCTTAATGTCATATCATTATTGCGTGAGAACTTTATTGACTCAAATGATGCACGAAACACAGTTAGCACAGTTATCAGACAAATCAGAAAAATGCTGACGGAGTTCGGTACATAGACAGACATTGTGTTGAGACACAGAATGAGCCAGAAACCAAATATTACACTAGTATAGTGTGTAGGAAAGTAAGGATCACAAAACTGCCTTCCTAGAGATAGTTTAAGTGCCGGAAAGTGCCTAAAACTCACATAAACTGCAGAATTCTGCAGAAAATCAGCAAAATCAGCATTTGAACACTCTAATATCATGCAGAAATATGGTTAAATGGTCCTGAATGCTTTCCTAAGTGTCGGGAATCAAAACTGTCAAAAAAGGTAACATAAAGCACACTAAACTGCATAGTTTAGCACCTTAATGAACCGGTAACCAACCGAACAACCGGACACTACCCGAAACACCAAATTTTCACTAGAAGCATTGTTTTAACATTACCAAGCTAGTTATGGTTCCCGAACATCATAACACATCATACATCACCTAGTAACTAAATACCTAACTAATACTTGATTTCTAACTACTTAACTAACTATTTAGTTGAAACCTAAGCCTATCCCCCCCCCCCCCACACCTAGTAATCGGCCCAACATGTGGCCCCACTTGGATTTTATTTAGTTATTTTATTAGATCTTGTTTCTTATTTCTAAACACAAAAACCATTGGAGAATTAAGTGTTGTTGGATTATAAGTATACCCTTAGAGTTCATAACTTTCATTTCTCAACTTCACAACATTTGAACTTTCTTCTCCTCTCCTCCCTTCTTCTCGGCCGTAACCCCATCACCACACACCACCATCATTCAATCTTCATCCATCCCATCCATACACGTACAAAGGTGTTACAAGGTGCACAAGGAAGCTTGGAGTCTTTGGAAGCTAAAGGACCTTCACCATTTGCTTTTATCCACTTCATTTCTTCCATTGATCATCCCTAGCCTTGAGCTAGTAGTAAGAACACTATACTCTTCATTTTACATCATATTTTGTTGGTTAAAAGAAGATACATGTTGTTAATCATGATGAACACTAAGAATCAAGAACATGAAACATGAACATAAGCTTAAAATCTTAAGAAATCATGTTGTTTAGTGTTGTTGTGCTACTTGATGATTGATTGTTTATGTTAATGATGTAGATCATCATATGATCTTGCTAGATAATGATTAAAAACATAATCTAGTAAGATGAGAGGATGTAAATATTAAAGATCCATAGATCATCCTCACCTAAATCATGAACTAGAAAGAATAAGTTGATTTCTTGTTAAGTGATGATCAAAGTAAGTGTAAAGTCTTGTAAATATAAGATTTCAAGAATAATTTTTCAAGAAATCAAGTTAAAAATACAAAGTTTACTTAATCTTGGTTCTTAAAGAAATCAACCATGTTTTTAGTGGTTAATCAAGTGTTGGAACACATATGTAACAAGAAAAATCCAAGAAGAAATATTTTTAGAAAATGTAATTACAATTTGTGAAGATCTGATTTCTTCAAAAATGGCGTTTTTAAATAAACAACCACATTTTAAAGGGTAACTAAGCTTGCTAAACACACTAGTAAGTTACTACAAATTTTTATAAATTTTCAAGTTCATGAGGTAGTAGTTTATGCTTGTTTTTGGCAAAATTGGTAAGTGTAGATTGATTTGTGGTTGATTGCGTTGATTTACAAAAGAAAATGATATGCCTTGAAGGCATGGAAACCTCCATTTTTAGGGGAAACTATGGCAAAATTTTTCTAAAAATTAAACACTTAGAAAAATATATTAAACAAATACTTACAAGTATATTTCAAACCATGAATTTTCATATAAAGTTTGCCATAAATTTTGTTACAAAAATTATAAATATTGGAGGTTGATTTTTATAAATAAAAGTGACTAAATATGTATTTAGGAAATATATATTTAGATGTCACCATGTGTGTGATTATTTGTATATTATGTATATTAGTTATATTATTTTAGGACTTGAAATAATATAACTCATCAAAATACCAAAAATTACAATCCAAAATATTACCAAAATCACAAGAATATGAATATACAAATTATACCCAAAATATGAGAGAAACCGAACAAATAAATATAACTTACAAAATATTCCGGAAATTTTATTCATAAGTATATTTTTGGTAAATAATATTTTGGACACCAAGAGAACAAAAATAAGATTTTTACAATTTTTATAAAATATATCATATTTTTTACAAGGAGAAAATATATTATTTTTGGCAAGTAAAAATATATATATTTTTCTTGGAATTATTAGAAGATGTACTATTTTTGGAAGAAAATATATATTTTTTCTCAAACAAACATGAAATACCTTATTTTTTGGGAGAAAATGTATTTTCTTAAATAAACTTGAAATACATTATTTTTTAGTGAAAATAAGTTTATATATATTTTCTAAGTTAGACTTGGAAATATACTATTTTTGAGACTTGTATGAGATTTATAAATATTTTGCCAAAGAAAATTATAAATAATTTTTCTAAGTAATATTTCTTAAAATATATATATTTTGGAAATATATATTGATGAATTTTTACTAGAAATATTATTCCGGGAAAGTTAATACAAAATTAAATATAAGGATACTTAATAAACGCAATAAAATACGTATTCTCGTACGTATAAATACACACCGGAATACGCCACCAATACTTGGCAAAAATATACAAGTATAAGAATATGAATACAAATACACCCATCCTTGGGAAGGATATACATGTATAAATACATGAAAAGAACAAGTTAAAATGTATTATTTTAACTAATATTCCAAAATTTTGATAAATATAATTTAAGTTAAAATATTTATTATTTTAACAAATGATTATATAACTTGGAATAATATTGAGGACACAAAGAAACGTAACTCAAAGACACTAATTAATACTAAGTCAAGGCACGACCCGCTCGTCTAATAGATCATAGTACGTTGTAGGTAGTCGTGTACACCATAAGAAGATTTGAGTTACTGTTGGTTACGAAGAACGCAAGACTGTGAGTTCATGTCCCCCTTTTCTTTTTAACTATTTTTGGTTTTATAACTTCGGGGGTGAAATACATGTTACAAATGATTACGATTACAAACGGTATGGTTAGTCAAGAAATGAACTGTTAGATCATGTGAATGGGTAGGCGTTAACTTGAGACCATTAATCCTATTATAAGGACCGAGGGGCATGAGTGATAGATCTATTTTGGTGTTGCGAGCTCCACCCATGGGTTCGCGAGTTGGCCGCATGTGGTGACTATGTCGTTCCAGCCAGGTGGCCCGGTACGAAATACGCAAAGGATTGAGCCTTCCTACACCGTTACACACACATTAATGACCTTGCAAATCATTAATCGATCTGTTCATATTCTCTTTCATACCGGGATTACAAAACATACATACTTACAATGATTACAAAGGTTTATTCGCGCACACATACAAAACACATGAACACGCTCAACTTTTGTTGATGTTTTCAAACTACATGTATTTCAGGGAATTAAATGTAGATCTGGCGGGCGTTTGGATGTTTCAAGTGATGTTGGGAATAAAAGATGTCATCCGGATTCTAAGGGTTTGGATTGTGTGCCTTATCCTGGATAAGATACATAATTCAAAGCCTGGTTTTTATTAATGTCTTTCGTCGAGTCCTGGTGGAACTCTAAAACAATTTGCATGGTTTGTATATGGATTGAAGTTTGTGTTCGGTTTTCAAGACAATGTTGTTTGTGATGTTTTAAAACTTAATCAATGGATGATCATCTTTAGTTTTATCATATAGTTGTTTGTTATGGTTGAATGCAATGATATTAAGCAAGTCACACGTAATCACGCTTCCGCAAAAGTCTGGGTGTGACAGTTAAGTATCAGCGCTTCGATTGTAGCGAACTAGGATTCTTTCTCAAGTCTAGACTACAATTATTAGGGCTCTCACAAAAATATTTTTACAACATGTTTTCATTGCATACACGAAACGCCCAGATCCATGGAACAAACATTTTTACAAACGGAAAGACACGAGGCATGATTACGAGGTTACATTTGTGGTTAAGTCTGGGAGACTAGGAAGAATAGAAAGGATTTGTGAGGAATGATGAGGATACATGATTTCATGATACATTGTCTTTGATTGCATACTAAATTATAGTGGTTAATATATGTGCATATGTTATGATTGTTCTGTTACAGACACTATGTCTTCATCCGAGAGCGGATTGTCCGATACTGATGACCCTGTGGCTATTGTTTCCGATGACGAGATCGCACCGGAGCCAGAGATCTTTACATACGATACTGAGAGTGACCCAGATATGCTATCAGACAACGAGGACGACTTCCAGTCGTTCACGTTGCCTGATTTTGGAGATGACTTACCGCTTGCTGATGGTAATCCAGACGAGGATCCTTTTGTTATTCCCATTCCAGTCCATGATCATCTTATCATCAGGCATCCCGATGGTGAGCATATTGTGGCACCGATCCTCGCTCATGTTCCTTTTGTGGTCATCCCTCCTGAGGATTGACCTTTTGATGATCTGTTTGATGATGATGTTGATCTGTTTGTTGATGGTCCTCCTGATGATGCCCATGGTGATGGAGAGCTAGATGAGGACGTTGTTGCTATTCCGCTTCTTGAGATTCCTGTTATCGAGTTATCCTCTGATACTAGTTTGCACTCTGTCTCAGATTCCTTTGAGTCTGTGACGTCTTCAGCCTTGCAGGCAGTTGGGTTACGACGCTATGCCACTGATTCTGATGATGATACGGCCATGTCAGCTGTACCATCTCCTCCACATGATCCCGAGCATGATCTTGAGCTAGATTTTGTTCCTGCTGATCAGCCTGGCGTTGCACCTGCTGATCCTGAGCCTTTACCTGACCATGACCCTATTCCTTTTGGCATACCAGACATTGCACCACTCATACCTGATCCAGTTCCTGCACCCGTTGACCCTCCTGTTATTGAGCCACTTATTCCTCCACCTGCACCCGCACCCACTGATGTTGCTCCTTTTCATGCTGTGGAGTCTGATGTCCATCGTGTTGATTTAGCTGTTGTTTTCTTGCAGGACATACCCGCACCCCGTACAGGGGAAGGTACTTCAGGCCAGCAGCCTAGTCATGATCCTTATGTTTCAGTAGCTTTTCCACACATTCCACAGTCTGCACCGTTTGCTCCTTTTACTTCTTCACCACTCGATGAGCCATTGTAACACCTCGTAAAAACATGACCAATATAATGAAGACACGTGTCATGGACTTTAAACGTGTAAGGATTTGATTATGAGGGACTAAAGTTGCCAAACAAGGTAAATATGCGAATAAAGGGATCCAAAGTGTCAACATGCCATTCTTGAGCCTCTGATTGACCTCACATGACGTTCGTATTCTTTAACAAATAATCTATCGAACATTGGAAGTCGTTTGTGTTATAAATAAGGATCTTGCAAAGCATAGGGGATAAAAGTGTCAACATGTTAAAGTTACCTCTGAGTGACCTTAACGAACCCAAAAACATTGTAAATAAATTAATATTTCGTTCACAAGAATATTAGATATTAATTTTATGGAGTTTCGAAGAAAACAAGACTTTTCGGGTGATCATACAACTAACCGGGAGCTTAACGGAGTTAGTGAATGACCCAAGGTCCTTAAAAGTTAACTATGGGGGTCCAAAATGCAATAAATGGAAGTAATATAAAGATTGTATGGACCAGGGACCGAAATGGAAAAGTTTAAAAAGTTTTTCCCGGTATACCAGGTTGTCGCGGGCCGCGTAAGCCAAGGCCTCGGCTTACGCGGGCCGCGTAGAATGCCCAGATGCAAAAAGTTGCTGACAGCTGCGGGTTTGGCCTGTTCCACTGCCTTAGAAAGCTGGTTTTCGAATTCAGGGACTGAACCAATGGTATTTCATGCATAGGGGACACCTGGGATGATCAGGAATCATTTTTAGGCTTGTGTGGATTGATCTTGTGAGCTTTGAATTCCTATATAAGAGTTCTTGTTTGCTAGTTCTCATGCACATTCACAAAAATCATTCTCAACACACTCTCTGGAGCTCTCTGGACTTCAATCAAGTTTCCCTCAGCTCCTAATTCGTGCTAAGAGCCTTTGTAAGCATTCTTAGCCTTCCTAGCTCAAGTTGTATTAGTCTAATGACCAAATGTCAAAGCCGTCGTAATTAAGCTTTGACTTGGTGATTAATCACTAACGGTCCATCCATTTTCGAATTGAAAGTGGCTATGAGTTGGTAATTATGTGGGTAATAAACCTTTAAAAGGGCACCCTCTGATTTCCACTCTAACTTGGTCAATTGTCTGGTCAAACTTAATTATAAAAAGTCAACAGAAGCTATTTTTGCAAATAAATTCATAACTGATAATGTAGAAGTTATGGAACCTGTTTTAAAACTAAAATAACTTGGTAAATAATGTAAGAACATGTCTAAGCATGTTCAACACGACAAATCTGAGTTTAGGCTCGGTTCGGAACCGAAAGTCGCAAAAGTAGACTTTTGCTTTGACTTTCAGTTCTGACCCGATTTAGCTTAGTTTAGATATGCCTTAGGGTTCCATTAGGACCAGGTTATAGGTTAGTATAACCCTCTGAGGTTATACAACTTGGTTCCTAATTAATCCGATTCATTTGCATGTTTCCGTTAATTGCTTAAATGTTGACCATTATGCCCTTTATATATTAAAACGAGATTTTTGAAAATGTGAGAGGAAAAAAAACCTTTATTACTGATTTATAAACATGTCCTAAAAATTTGACATCAGTTTGAGGTCTAAATTAAGAGTTATGCTCAATATCGTAATTTGAAAGCTCTTTATTAATTAAACGGCATTTTTAACATAAAGCATACTTAAACCCAAATTTCGACACCACACTTTTTACCCACTGATGTAATATAATATTTTGGGATTTTTAAAGATTTTTATTAATTTTTAAACTGGTCACACATGGTGTTCTTGCCTTGATTCGGTAATTGAC
>JARYGA010060125.1:98587-118776 GCA_030545235.1 Helianthus tuberosus | reverse complement strand
AATATGATATATTTTATAAAAATTGTAAAAATCTTATTTTTGTTCTCTTGGTGTCCAAAATATTATTTACCAAAAATATACTTATGAATAAAATTTCCGGAATATTTTGTAAGTTATATTTATTTGTTCGGTTTCTCTCATATTTTGGGTATAATTTGTATATTCATATTCTTGTGATTTTGGTAATATTTTGGATTGTAATTTTTGGTATTTTGATGAGTTATATTATTTCAAGTCCTAAAATAATATAACTAATATACATAATATACAAATAATCACACACATGGTGACATCTAAATATATATTTCCTAAATACATATTTAGTCACTTTTATTTATAAAAATCAACCTCCAATATTTATAATTTTTGTAACAAAATTTATGGCAAACTTTATATGAAAATTCATGGTTTGAAATATACTTGTAAGTATTTGTTTAATATATTTTTCTAAGTGTTTAATTTTTAGAAAAATTTTGCCATAGTTTCCCCTAAAAATGGAGGTTTCCATGCCTTCAAGGCATATCATTTTCTTTTGTAAATCAACGCAATCAACCACAAATCAATCTACACTTACCAATTTTGCCAAAAACAAGCATAAACTACTACCTCATGAACTTGAAAATTTATAAAAATTTGTAGTAACTTACTAGTGTGTTTAGCAAGCTTAGTTACCCTTTAAAATGTGGTTGTTTATTTAAAAACGCCATTTTTGAAGAAATCAGATCTTCACAAATTGTAATTACATTTTCTAAAAATATTTCTTCTTGGATTTTTCTTGTTACATATGTGTTCCAACACTTGATTAACCACTAAAAACATGGTTGATTTCTTTAAGAACCAAGATTAAGTAAACTTTGTATTTTTAACTTGATTTCTTGAAAAATTATTCTTGAAATCTTATATTTACAAGACTTTACACTTACTTTGATCATCACTTAACAAGAAATCAACTTATTCTTTCTAGTTCATGATTTAGGTGAGGATGATCTATGGATCTTTAATATTTACATCCTCTCATCTTACTAGATTATGTTTTTAATCATTATCTAGCAAGATCATATGATGATCTACATCATTAACATAAACAATCAATCATCAAGTAGCACAACAACACTAAACAACATGATTTCTTAAGATTTTAAGCTTATGTTCATGTTTCATGTTCTTGATTCTTAGTGTTCATCATGATTAACAACATGTATCTTCTTTTAACCAACAAAATATGATGTAAAATGAAGAGTATAGTGTTCTTACTACTAGCTCAAGGCTAGGGATGATCAATGGAAGAAATGAAGTGGATAAAAGCAAATGGTGAAGGTCCTTTAGCTTCCAAAGACTCCAAGCTTCCTTGTGCACCTTGTAACACCTTTGTACGTGTATGGATGGGATGGATGAAGATTGAATGATGGTGGTGTGTGGTGATGGGGTTACGGCCGAGAAGAAGGGAGGAGAGGAGAAGAAAGTTCAAATGTTGTGAAGTTGAGAAATGAAAGTTATGAACTCTAAGGGTATACTTATAATCCAACAACACTTAATTCTCCAATGGTTTTTGTGTTTAGAAATAAGAAACAAGATCTAATAAAATAACTAAATAAAATCCAAGTGGGGCCACATGTTGGGCCGATTACTAGGTGTGGGGGGGGGGGGGGATAGGCTTAGGTTTCAACTAAATAGTTAGTTAAGTAGTTAGAAATCAAGTATTAGTTAGGTATTTAGTTACTAGGTGATGTATGATGTGTTATGATGTTCGGGAACCATAACTAGCTTGGTAATGTTAAAACAATGCTTCTAGTGAAAATTTGGTGTTTCGGGTAGTGTCCGGTTGTTCGGTTGGTTACCGGTTCATTAAGGTGCTAAACTATGCAGTTTAGTGTGCTTTATGTTACCTTTTTTGACAGTTTTGATTCCCGACACTTAGGAAAGCATTCAGGACCATTTAACCATATTTCTGCATGATATTAGAGTGTTCAAATGCTGATTTTGCTGATTTTCTGCAGAATTCTGCAGTTTATGTGAGTTTTAGGCACTTTCCGGCACTTAAACTATCTCTAGGAAGGCAGTTTTGTGATCCTTACTTTCCTACACACTATACTAGTGTAATATTTGGTTTCTGGCTCATTCTGTGTCTCAACACAATGTCTGTCTATGTACCGAACTCCGTCAGCATTTTTCTGATTTGTCTGATAACTGTGCTAACTGTGTTTCGTGCATCATTTGAGTCAATAAAGTTCTCACGCAATAATGATATGACATTAAGCAATATGTGATGCACATGTATGTATCATAGCAATAATCAGAAGGCAATTCAAGTCACTAATTGTAATTCAGCACAGTCATTAAGCATTAATCATGGTTTAATAGTTGTACGGATACCTGAAATTTTGACAGTTGTCACATTAGCAATTTAGAAATGTCTTCTCGAAGTGATGTGCTTGAGCAGAAACTTGAAGGTTTCAGTTATATTCCTGGTGAATTTGTAGAAGCACTAATTGGTCGGTTTGCTGAACTGTTCTCTGTAATGAAGAATGCAGAAATTGTGGTGTGTACTTATATGAGCAACAAGAAGCTTCTGGATGCTCTAAAAAGTATTCCAGATCAGTCAAAGAGTAGCTGGTTTAGAAATGTTAATCAGATCGTGTTGACAACCAACTGTTACAAAATGAAGTCGGATGAGCTGATCTCACTCATCAAATCATATGATAATGCTGACAAGCAGAAGGCTCAAGGCAACACATCTGCCGCGGTTTGCTCATCCACCCCTGCTGCTCCATTGTCTGGTGTATTGAGCCCAGTCATAAAATCTGCTGATTCATCGCCGAATTCAGAAGCAGGTTTGCTGTGCAGGCACTCGGAATCATCTTTTTATGGCTTAGATGCATGACTTCACTCCTACTCCCACTGAGGTATGGGTAGATGATATTTGCTGTACTAATGTCTTTAGAGAGAAGGTAAGTGGCTACAAAGAACTGGCCAACTCTTTAATTATGCAACTGCAGTTATCAAAATCTGATTTATATCAGATCAAAAAGAAAATCAGTGGATTCAAGGATATGATAGAGGCACAAAAAACGTGATATCCGACAGTTGCATAATCCTTAGAGTTTTCGAGTCTAGGCATTGACCTAGGATTACTCATATATTAGACTTTTTGAAGAAATTAGCATAAAAGGGTTATTTTGCCACGCTTTAATGAAAAGGCAACATCTCTGGGATCGACAACTATGGGATGCCACTCAGATGTATTTGATACTTGGTAATGAACCTTTGAAATGTTGTTCAGACCAATCGCACCTTATATGCTCTATGAATACTTTTGCCTTTCCTTTTCCAGATTTGCTTGTTTTTTGTTCCATGACAAGGTTTAGAAAATGCCCTAAATGTGGTATATTTGAATGGAAATGGTGAAGAAGGAGAACGTTTCCCTACTAGAATCTTATATAGGCTTCCACATTTAATGATAATTTCGAATCAGACGAAAAACGGCAAAGAGCCAAATTGTACCCGCTAATTAAATTATGCCACGTTAAGGGATGTGACCTAATCTGTGGTTCTGTGCGATGTGGTGATGTGACAGATTGTGGACACATCATTTCAAATGGTAACAGTAATGATTGTGGACTTTTAAATATAATTGTTGTTTTTACACTTTAATTTGTTTTTTATAAGTCCGGTATTCTATTACAAAACTCCAACACCGGACTAGGGGGCCTTGCAAAGGTATGACTCGGATTACATTCGCAGTACTCATGATTCCCTATTTGACCGTAGAATATGGGTTACATTAACTAATGAAGTCGGTTATGTTTACGTGGCATAACAGATAGATGGAAGGGAAATCAATGACCAATTTGATTAAACAAAGGAATGTAGATATCTTTAAGGAATTCAAATATCATGCGTCGTTATCTCTTAGATACATGGAGAAAGGGAAACCCTGATTCTGGATTTTTATAAATACTCCCTGGTAAAAGTAAACACACTTTCACAAACCCTTATATTATACTCTTAACACTTCCATTACTTTATTCACTCTTAAAGAGCCGATACTTATTCCAAAGCTGGAGGGTGGTCACATGACAAATTACCTTCCAATGGCGAAGCCCAGGGTTTTTGTTCTACAGAAACCTTTGTTCCAGAAGTAAAGAAGTTTTTGAAGTCAAGAATCATTCGGATGAAACCTTCAAACGCTAAGTTCCCGTTCTCAATCCATTCTGATATTTGTTTCTTCAACCACTTTTAATAATGACTAAAACACGGTCTTCTCACTAGTTATTCCTAAAACAAAGGCTAAACTCTACTAACTATCAACAACAAAGTCATAAAGTGGATGAGTAAAACAAATAAAAATGTCCAAGTAATGGATTCCCATCTACCTAAACTACTAACTAATAAAACAATAACTATTATGATCTCACGTTTTGATTTCAACATACTAATGTGAAAGTTATCTTGTATTCAAATTTGATGTTGTCTCTATATGTAAATTAGTGATTTTTTATTCAAGTTTTATCATTTATGTAATAATCAATAATCAATATTATAATATCAAACATATTGTTGCCTTTATCTTGATAAGGTGTGGAAAAGAAACCATTCATCACTCCGTAAAGTAACAATAAGATGATTGAGTCCACTTGTATTCAATTATATATCATGTGTGAAAGTAATTGGGTGCTTAGTGTGCTTACCTACTTCCATTGCATGATCATTCTTCATCTATAAATAGCCGTTAAAACCTCCTAAACTCCATGTTCGAAACGAAGCAGATTCAACCAAGATGCCTTGCGTCCAGATCTCCACCAATGTTTGCCTCGACGGTGTTGACACTGATGCCATTTTCGCTGAAGCCACCAGAGTTGTTGCGCAAATTATCGGCCGGCCTGAAAAGGTAAATTCTTCTCTCCATCTCCTCTAAACAATGTGGAAGACATGTTCATATCTTTAATACCAAATTTTATATTGTTTATTTTTAGAAATCATATTAGTTGACTCGTCTTTCACTTCTACATATTAACAAGTTTGTTTCTTTCTTTTTATGTGACACAAGATTGATTGAAATTAATAACTGAAATAGACCAAAACTTACTTTCAACCTATGGTTAAGCCAGTTAACCAAACAATAAACATATTGATTATGAGAGCTTAAATACTAAAAGAATCATAGGTGCTCAAATGCCCTTCTTATGGATAAGGGGAGTGGGGGTGGTCACTAGTGATGAAATTTCATCACTCACAAACATCCAATCATGTTCCGCCATGTCAGCAACCACTATTCTATCACTCACAAGCATTCTTTAGTGGCGGTGGTCATCACTAGTGATGGGATTTCAATGTACAAGTATTAATACACAATGTACAAGTCATGCACATACATTCATCAATGTTCAACGAGTGATAAAATCAACGCGTCAAAACTATCACTCGTGATAATGGAGGTGGCGGCGGTGTTCGTGGTACTTCAACGCGTGGTGGGGGATCCATAACGGACCGCCCCCACTCCCCTAATACAGATTTTAGTTGATCTTTAGAATATTCGAACTACTGTTCCTATTGGCTTAAATTATTGTATGTCACTTTGGTGACATTTATTTGAGTTTGTAAAAGTTATTTTATTAGTTAAGGAATCTTCTTAGGATAAACAATTTTTCCAAAAGCATAAATGAAAGTCATAAATATAATTTAAACTAATATTGGACATGAATAATTAGCACCCAAATGTGATGGGATGGTGTCTCCACACTAATGGTAAAGCATGCTTGGTTGATGTAAGTGGACACTAATTCATATTGGAGTTAGATCATTAGTAGATTGAATACATTATTGAAGAAGAACAGAAAATATGATAACCATTAAAAGTGGAATTCATTATGTCTATTATTTTAGTGTTTCTTTCCTTCTATTTGTATATACTACACACACCTACTATTTAGAATGTGACACATAAATAGGTATATAACCATTTCATAATTCCCTTTTCTATTATATCTAATTTTCTTTTATCTATAATATACGTCTACAAATGCATTATGTGGATTGTATCTAATTATGTGGATTATATCTAATTATGTGACACCTACAAATGCATTATGTGGATTATATCTAATTATCTTTTATCCATAATATAGAAATGCATTATTAGAGAAGAGTGCGCTCAATGCATAGTAATTAAGCATAAGTAGGGATGAGCAAATAGTACCGGGTATCGGTTCAAAACCGGTATCGGATTTTCTGAACCGATTTGATTTTTGATACCAATTTGGAACAGACACTTAGCGTTTTCGGTACCAACACTCAGCGTTTTCGGTACCGGTACGGTATCAGTATTTACCTTCAAATATCGGTCCCAAACTGTACTAGGTATTTTCGGTACTGGTATCCATTTTATAGGATTCTCTATACCGGTTGATACCGAACTAATTTCTAAGTATAAGTAGAGAACTATAACAAATGTCCAATTATTTATACATATTGCATGATTGATATCACATGTGGTATGAATGGAAACAAAAGACCGTTAAAAGTCTTATTAAGTTTTATATTTATACAATTAGTATAAATATTTATATATTTACAATAATTCTCCATATGAAATTGGTTATTTATAAGGATGGCTCAACATTCATAAAATATTTTATTTACATTGTTATATCATTACAACCTTTGCTAATTTGTTTTTCAGTAAATATAATATTTGCATAACCATATATATAATATATACAAAGTACATAATACATCTTTTAATCGATTAATATAATGATTTTTTATTATTCTTAATATATAATCATTTACACATAAAAAATATAAAATTATCGAATAATATATGAAGACATCGGAGTCGACGCAACCTTCCAAAAAACTGGAATACTTTTGACTAAATGATTGGAACAAGTTAAACTTGTTCCGACGACTTTGAAAACGAAACAACGGTCACCCCTTTGGACATACTCACAATGCTGATCTGAATTTCATGATTGTATCATTAAAGACCATTTTTTTAAGGTGAACTTAAATACACCTTATTTACCCTATAAATTTATTTTTTCATCCTTTCTTTTCCTTTCTTTTCTTTTATTTCTAATTAGGGATGACAAAATTATCTGAACATGACAGGAGTACCTAGTTGTCATGTATAGGACTAGGCATATGCGATTGTTAAAATAGTTTCAATTCTTGGTTTAGGGTATATGTAATACCCTAAACCATATACTCAAATACGCAAACACTATACTTGAAAAGCTATATTTAATTTTTGTTTTTCCTTGACCATGTCTAGTATGCTTCATTATCTTATAGTAGTTTCATCATGTGGAAAATGACCTTTTTTTTAAATATGTAGTGGATACTGGATAATATTATTTATTTTAAAATATGTATTGGATAATATTATTTATATTTATTTTGTATGTCATAAAGTGTACACTTATTTTTTTTGGAATTTGTTTCACCATAAAAATATTTTTTTTAGATAATATTTTTTTCTTTGATAATAAATGGTATGTATGTAATCTTTCAAATTTTAATTTTGTTATAGTTGTTAAAAACATGAAATTATATGAAAACTAGATCTTTCTCTCTTCACCTTGTCACATTCATCCTTATATATATCTCTTGTAGTGAACGTACATAGACCTGACACTAATTTATTATTGCAGTTTGTGATGGTGATATTGAAGGGATCAGTGGCTATCTCATTTGAGAGGAACAAAGAACCAGCAGCATTTGCAGAAATAATTTCCATGGGTGGCATTACCTCTGATGTGAAGAAGAAACTGATATTCCAATTGGGCACTATTTTACTAGAAAAATTGTCAATCCCAAGAACAAGATTCTTTGTCAAGGTGTTTGATACAACTATGGCCTCCAAATATGCCAAACTCTAGCCTTTTTAGGGTTTGATTTCTTGAAATAGTATACACTTTTTACAAAATGTACCCTTTTTATTAATAAATCCCCAGGATTTTTTTTTTTTTTTTATGATTTTAGTGTAACATCTAATAGTTTACGGGAAAAAAGATGATAACTTGAAGCTTGGTGGCTCAAGTATAATAATGATTTTGGAAATAAAATGAAGAACTATGAATGTTTTAGGGGCGAAATGATGATAAATTCAAGTTTTAGTGTTTACTTATTGTCTTACATTTTACAGCCTACAAGATTTTCAAATTAAAATGGTGTTAACAAGAAGTTGTTTTGAAAAAGTGGTAATGGTCTATTTAATCATCTAAATACTTGGAGCATATGAATATATGATTCAAAGGTGGCCCATTTGAACTTTGAGTGATCCCAAGCAGCCACACATACTTTAATTTAAAATGAAATGATTACTTCCTCTTAGTTTTCAAAATAAAATAAGAACCGACTAAAAAAGATAAAGACAATTCATAGCAACCACACTGATAGTGGACATGATTCGAGACTCCATTGACTTCTTTAATATGTAGAGCAAAGTGCAATTTGCATTCTTATGGTTTGATGACTAGATCAACTTGTATCTTTTAATTTTTTTTTGTCACCAGTGTGTTTGTGGTTTCAAAATATAACACTCGCGTTTTTCCCGTCATCTCTCTACTAAATCACTATATGCGATTACATCTTTACCCCCAGGTCTACAAGAACACTTTTCCACTCTCTCTAGAAAACCACCACCCAGGTAAACCTCCATCCCTACTAAAAACCACCATCCTAACCACCCTACCCCGACCACCTCCAGTGCTACAAAAAACCCCACGTCATCATCACCTTAAAAACCACCATCATCACATATATAGAATTGCAACAAACTCTATCAGCAGATCCACACTTGTAATGTCTGTATAAGCACTCTGATGGATCTGAGAATGTGTGTAGTGTGTGTTATTATGATAAAACTGTTAATCAAATTGGAAATTCAATTACACAGTAATAAACAAACACATCAATCAAATAAAACTGGATTTGGGAATGATTGCAAAATGATTTCATTGAATTCATAGAATGTAATAAAATCACAAAGTACAAAATGTACCCCCCTATCAGGTGAACACTCTCTCACTTAGCTCTTATGCGCTCAGGCTCTAAGCGTTAACTATTACAATGTACAAAAAGAACTATATATAGGAGGAGTGAACTGCTGGTGACGTCATCATGAAAGCGATTCTTAACAGATCATAAAATGATGTAACTGCCAGCAGTTAAAAAAAAACTACTGGACAGTTACACTGTTGCGTTGAACTGCTACTTCTGATGTGAGATAGAGTAAACTACGGGATTTCACAGGACTGTTGGTTGTGAACTAGCAGCACTTCTAGAAATCTAGAACTTTTGTCTTTGACTATTGAATTGGTCTTCTAGTCTTCAGTCTTTGACTTTGGTTGACTTGACTGTTGACTTGTTAATCAGCACTTTGACAATCCATTACTAGTTCTTCTATACTCTAATCTTTGAAGGCAGTAGTTTAAAGTAGCAGTAGTTTGGGAAGCTGTTTTGGAAAGCCTTCAAGGGGGAGAAATTGCTGAACTTGTGATTGTATTTTAAATTATTTCTTTAGGCAGTGATGATGGTTCCCTTAGGTTTTGGCTTTCATCAATCAGCGGAGCTTGCATACATACATACATACATACATACATACATACATACATACATACATACATACATACATACATACATACATACATACATACATACATACATACATACATACATACATACAGACAGACAGACAGACAGACAGACAGACAGACAGACAGACATACATACATACATACATACATACATACATACATACATACATACATACATACATACATACATACATACATACATACATACATACATACATACATACATACATACATACATACATACATACATACATACATACATACATACATACATACATACATACATACATACATACATACATACATACATACATACACACTGTAGGATCGTTGTATGACCCGAATGAGTCGATCAGAAGAGTTGTTTATCCGAATCAAAGGCGGAATCAATGACACGGACGCTAGATTCAATTTAAATGTCTCTTGTATTGATTATGAGAGTATTACAGCACCTGGAGACAATTCGGCAACACTTCGTTACCGATTACAAGATCCTAATTTCGTTTGGAATGACACTAGTGCTCTCCTATTTATAATGGTTGTGATTTCGCTTGAACTGACCAAGGCAGTTTCAAGCGGAATCAATTCTGTTGATTTCGCTTGAACATGTCTTTGTCAGTTTCAAGCGAAATTACCAACAAATCCACTAGATTCAGTTTCAATCACCTCGAGCACTGATTATCCTATCCTATCTCATTACATGACTCGATACAAGACGAAGTCAATAGACATAATGCACTAACAGACTCCCCCTTGGATGTTGACGAAGTCTTCAGTGTCAAGTCTCTATCATGACACATCTTTAGTCTTGATCAGTCTTCATGCTCTTTCCAAATTGTCTAGCACTGTAAGCATCCATCAATCTTTATATTCTTTGATCAGCTTCTATCTTCAAATGTTGTACCAGGATCTATCTCTGGCTCTCTCTTTCTTCAGGCTCCCCCTTTCGTCAAGCTTCCGAGCTTTAGGGATCGACACCTTGCTTTCAGGTTACAAGCTCCCCCTTGTTTAGAGCTCGTCTTCAGACTCCCCCTTAGACTCAGCATCCGGGATCATAGTCTGGTATCACATCTGCAATCATTCACACATCTATAAGTAACAGCATTTTAAATTTTAATTATCCAGGAATTATAACCTGGCTCTTCCAAAACATTCTAAACTAACACTCTACATGAATTTGGTAGTTTCAGGATTGAAAACCTGGCCTTCTTAACAATATAAGCATCCAATTCCCTCACGGTTCATCTTCCAAGTCCAAACTAATGACCTTGGAGATATCACAAACTGTTTTTTATTTTTGTTAAAAATTCAAGTTTCAAATTAATGAACTTGTTTTATTTTCAAAAACACAATCAGCTTACTTAGATTTTGACACTCAGCATAGTTTCAAATTAATGAACTTGTTTTATTTTCAAAAACACAATCAGCTTACTTAGATTTTGACACTCAGCATTTCAGACATCGGTTGTCGAAAATAAAGCAGAGTCAAAAATCTTTTTGTATTTTCTGAAAATATAAAGCAGTAACGAAATATTTACAAACATATCTACATACAATATTTTTGTTTGAGTTTGCGTTAGAGAATCATATCAGTTTTTGACAAGTCACAAGTACCGTTGAGCTTAGTTACACATTAAGAATTAAACAATTCACTTAGATTGTCAATATATTGACCCACTTAAATTTTCACACAAACTTCAACTGATTCAGGATACGAATTAGGTGTTTTAAGAACTTAAACCCATTCATGTGTCCCACCTCTTGAATATACTCCCGTATCCAGATCCCAATATTCAGTCTTACAGGTGAGTATACCTAGATGATATTTGTAAGGGTTAAATTGCGAAGAACCGTGAGAGCTCAGGTCAGAACTTTCGTTCAACAGAGAGATGACGGCTTGGACTTTTGATGTGTCCCCTTTAGAGGATCTTTTCTTCAACAGCAATGATTATCAATTTTATTGTTTCATCATTTTTGCTGAGGGCAGCGCTATGTTTCAAGCAAGCGAAAAGTATTATACGGGGACTAGGCCATTGCTTCCGCATTATCAGAAGTCCCGGAATAATACCCCAGATATCACTAAGTATAAAGACCTAGTATCTCAGAAAGAGGGGTCCTTCAAACGAGATTTCAGGGGTTACCTATATATCCAAGTAGTGTTCCCCACGAAATAAGCAAGTTTGAATTTATGTTTATATCCCGAAAAAGTTTACTAAATGTATAAAAACCTATCGGCATATCATCAGTGAGACTGTTTAACGCTTATTTAATCATTACAATTCTTTAGCATACTGTAACTGTCTACTGATGTACTATCATTTCCTCTTTTTACACAAAAACTCAATTTTCGAATTTTATCATGTTTTTGGCTTTTTCAAATTTTCAAATGTTTTTGTATTTTCTAACAGCAATACTCCCCCTAAAATGCAAAATCATTTAAAAAAATTTGACAACCAATACTGATAGCTTTGTCTCGCCATCCATTTTCTGCTTAAAGTGCGCTGATTTACAGAAAATCTAACATACCCCCATGATTTACAACACATTGATATTTACAGTTTGAAAACCGTTTTTCAATATTGTGAAATTAATCATGTTTGTTCAGCCGTGAGGGTTTCGGCGTATTCAAGTAACATTTTTTTTTTAAATTTAATTTTTAAAATTTAAAAACAAACATATTTTTGGTTTTTCAAAAATTTTCAATTTTTAGGGTTTTTGAAATATTGTTTATTTATGTACAGAAAAACAAACAAACTTCCTGTTTTAACCAACACAGGATTCAACAGCCTCCTCTCCTCGTTGTGCCAGGCTGCTCCGAATACTATTTTCACAATCTTCAGTTTTCTTGAGCACCTTTCAAACTACTTGATTACTTGAACAATTTAGCCCAGGTCTGTTGGACCTTAGGCATTTCAACACAATATGTATCATGCAATTTTGGAAAATCTTTGTCATCAAAGACTTTTTCAACTTTGACTTCAACTTTCTCATCTTTTTCCGAAGTCACTTGTTTCTTAACACTCCATGTTTGACCTTTCAGAGTACCTCTTTTGTAAAAATGTGACTCTTTTTGAACTTTTTGATTTTGAACAACTTTAGGTTTCCAAAATTCGTTCGGTTTTGTCATATCAACTGACATTTTCCAACTTTGAGTTGTTCTGAATCTGGGTCTGTGGGAATTCCAAGTCTGTCTTGAATCAAACTTATTCGAGTCTGATTTCCAATTTTGATTCGAAGCAAACTTGTTTGTGTTCTACCTCCAAGTTTGTTTTGAATCAAATCTGGTCGACTTTTGTTTCACATTCTCAGATTTTTGTTTCTTATCATTATCAGACTTCTTTTTGTCAACATCCACAGGTTTCGGATTTGGACACTTGTGTGCAAGATGTCCTATTTGATCACATTTGAAACATGTTCTTTTTGAAACATCTTTGACCTGTGGTTGTTGCTTTTTCTTTTGAGCTAAGAACTCTTCATTAGACTGTCGTCCAAATTGAAGTTCTTTTTCTTCATCAAAACTTTTGCCTTGAACAAAACTCATTTTTGTTTGAAAATTCGGAGTTTCATTTCTTTTCCAACCTTGTTTCTTCTTATAACCCAACCCAGCCTTTATATTTTTCTTCTTGTAACCAGGTTTGTTATAAAAAGTTTTGTGACCTTTTCCAGCAAACTTTGGAATCTCAGACTTTTCAATCTCAACCATTTTGAAAACTTTATCAATCTTTTCTGAAATCACATTCTGAATCGGGAATACAACATCTAAGAATAATTTGTCCGATCCAATCATGGTATACACCAATCCTTTTGAATCATCATTCAATTTTTTCTCGGATTTTGAGTTTTTCAGATATTCATCATGAAAATTACCTTCATTTTCATCTTGTGATTCAGATTTACCTGTATCAACCGACTCTTCTTTCAACACACTTTCAACGACCTTACCTACCACCTCTGAATCACTAGAATCATCAGATTTGGAATAGGTTACGTCAATGTTATCTGGCAATTGATCAACCATGTTGAAAGCTTTTTCGACCTTTTCATCATCATAAAATACAAACTTTTCCGGTGGTGGAATTTGATGAAACTCTGAGCCAATGCCTTTCTTGTTTTGCTTAGACTTACCATCCTCCGGTTTTATATTGAAAATACGTTCAAGCACATATGACGATGCGTGATAACTTTTTAACTTGTTATTATCCTGTTCTAAATCAGCAATCTGACGCTTTAGCTTAGCAACATCCTCAATGTAAGAATTAACAACTTGTTGCTTTATTTCATAATTTCGCTTATACGTATCAGTTGTTTCAGAACAATATTTCAACCTTGATTGAACAAGTTTCATTTCACTTTTTACTTTTTCATATGATTCTTTTGTAATGTGATAAGCTAATTTTATTGAGTCGTATTCCTTTTTCATTTCCTGAAAATCATTCTCTTTTTTATTACATTCTTATGTCTTTTTCAAAACATTTTCTTTCAAAACTTCATTTTCTTTTTCTAACTTTTTACATTCTTCCGAAAATTTTTCGTCATTATCTTTTAAAATTTTTTCATTTTCTAACATTTCTTTATATTTATTTTTGAAAACTTCTTCAATTTTTGTAAACTCAAGATCTCTTGTTCTGAACTTTTCATCTTTTTCAGTACAAGCACTGCACGTTTCCATGCATTTCTTGCACTGTTCAATGATTTTAATTTCATTTTCAGAATCAGAATTTACCTTAGTGATTGGCACTTCGGCGTTTTCTTCTTCAGTTTTTGTCTGATCAGCTTCTTTCTGCTGCTTCTCATCAACAAATTCAGTATCAACACCAACATCACCAGCAACATCAGTAGAACTATCAATCTTCACTTCAATTTCTTCAACTTGCTGTTATTCAGTAATAGCTTCTTTCTCAACAACTACATTTACAACAACTTCTTTCTTCTCAGTTTCTTCAACACTCTTCACACCTTCTTCTTTAACAACTTCAACTTTTACTTCCTCAGCTATCTTTTTCAATTCTTCAACCATACTCTCAACATTCTTCTTCATTCCTCTTCCTCAGTTTTGTTGTCATAGCATCTCTGATGATTTTATCCAGCCTTTTTACATATGTCTTGTCTTTTGCAACATTTGAATAATATTCGCCAGATCGAGGAATTACTAGAAGAACATCATCGTGAACTATGTCACTTCTGGGAACAACCGGTTCACCTTGTTTGTTGACAAAACATTCTTGCTTCTTATCCCATCTTTTGTTTCTCACTGCATTTTCATACTCTTCCTGCATTTTCTCCATTCTGCACCCCACAATGAATCTTTCTCTTTCAGTCTTCTCTTTCAAAATCTCTTCTCGAGTTTTCTCTTTTACTTTAGCAACAACATTTTCTTCTTTGTTTTCATCTTTGATTTCAGCAACAAAAACATAATGTTGACTCTTTGATGTTTTTCTGCCATGAGCTGTAACTATATTTTCCAAACGATCTTCTTCTGGACAAATCTCACTCCAATCTAATCCTTCATCATGATGGATTACAACACAAGCTCTTGACTTATCTCTGAGTTTGTCTTTAATCATTTTTTGCTCTTCTTTGCTTCGGTGGTAGATCGCCTTTCGATAATAATCATCATTGAAAGGACGTTCATTTCCTCCAGCTTCAGAATTAGTGCATTCTCTCTTGAAATGACCTTTTTGCTTACATCTGAAGCAGGTCACTTTGGATTTGTCAAATCCAAGCTTTGTTGACGGACCACCTAAAGATTGCTTCCCGGTAATCTCCATATATCTCTGAGCTCTATGAATGCAACTTGCCAAACACCAACGGATGTCAATTAGTTCGATCTCTTCCGGATCAATCTGGTCGTAGTCTTCTTTGGTTAACTCTGAGTTTCCAATTTTGCCTGCAACTAGACCTTCATACGACTCCAGAACAGATGCAAGAAAACTCATTTGCTGCTTAGCTGCATTGATGCTCACTGCAGGAGAATTCTTCAATTTAAGAGCAATGTTGCAAAGAATTTCATCAGAATCTTCAGGACTTGCTTTTGAAGATGAATGATATTCAGAATTGTAACTTGATGAGCTTGTTTGTGGTTCTTTCATCTTCTCACCACTGAATGCTGTCTTTGGTGAACTATCAGCTTTCACCGAAGGTAAATTGCCTTTGTAATACAGACCAACATTCTGATGATGTGACGAACTGCTCATCTGCTTTGCTTTTGCAATTCCAGATCATGACTTTCAATTTTTTCTAACAAAACATCAAGAGAAATTATGTCATATAATGTATCATTTTTCAAAATGAACACAAACGTTTGCCACTGATCAGCTCGTGGTAACGCTTCAATTACTTTGTCAATTATTTCTTCTTTGGTTTTCACAATCTTAAACCTTTCAAGTTCAATTTTTAAATGACAGAACCATTCAATCATTTGTCTAACAGTTTCACCTTTTAAACTATCAAACAAATCAAATTCTTTTTTTAACAATGCAATTTTGTTTTTCTGAATTTGTTTACCCCCCTTAGCTTTAACCTTTAAAGCTTCCCACACAGACTTTGAAGACCCATCATGAATCAACAATGAAAAAATATCATGTCGAATCGACTGTTGAATCAATGCGATCATCTTCTGTTCATATGAGAATTGCTTTTTGTCTTCCTCTGAGAAGCTTTTGATTGGGATTTCTTCTCCTTTGTCATCAGTAGGTTTATCATAGCCAAGCTCCAAGCAGAACCAACTTTCGTGTGCATATGCTTTAGTCCAGTTAATAAACCTTTCTTTCCACCAGACATAGTCCTCAATATTATCAAGCTTGGGTGGTTTCGAATACGTTCCATAAAAATTGTCATGTTTCATGTTTTCTTTGATAGTTTTTGTTATTGCTTTAGGTGTAGTATCTGAAGCTTCCACTGTATCTGAGGTAAACGCATTGTAGAAAGTGTTGAAAAATTCTTCAGCCATGATGAAAAATCTTGAGTCAATGTACCTGGAGAAAACAATCAAACAAACACAATCAGTTTAAACACTATCAAATAACTTGTAATAGACTAACACTTGGTTGACTCGAAATGATCTTGACGCGAAAAAGTCCACTTTCAAACGAAATAAAAATCTCAAGCGAAATCACAAGTTGAAGCGAAATTAATTGTTCAAGCGGAATAGCAGCTTTCAAGCGAAATCCCTAGATGACACTTCAAGTGAAATCAGTACTTCAAGCGGAATCCGGACTTCAAGCGAAATAACTGATTCTTTTCAAGCGAAATTACTAATTCAAGCGAGATCAGGTGCTAAATTCAAGCGGAATAACTACTTGAAGCGAAATCAGCTAGACTTTTCAAGCGAAATCAGAATGTTCGTTCAAGCGGAATTAGGTTTTAGGTCCATTTTTGTCACTTTTAAGCCGAATTTAGGTCTGATTCTCTCAAGGCTTTATTAAAACACTGTTTTGCATGTATTTTGAAAAATTCAATCCATTTTGAACGTGAAATCTTGTCCAATTTGAAAAAGAAGGTGTAGAAGTCAGAAAATAGATGCAATCAAGCTGAACTCTTCCTCCTGAGCTCTGATACCACTTGTAGGATCGTTGTATGACCCGAATGAGTCGATCAGAAGAGTTGTTTATCCGAATCAAAGGCGGAATCAATGACACGGACACTTGATTCAATTTAAATGTCTCTTGTATTGATTATGAGAGTATTACAGCACCTGGAGACAATTCAGCAGCACTTCGTTACCGATTACAAGATCCTAATTTCGTTTGGAATGACACTAGTGCTCTCCTATTTATAATGGTTGTGATTTCGCTTGAACTGACCAAGGCAGTTTCTAGCGGAATCAATTCTGTTGATTTCGCTTGAACATGTCTTTGTCAGTTTCAAGCGAAATTACCAACAAATCCACTAAATTCAGTTTCAATCACCTCGAGCACTGATTATCCTATCCTATCTCATTACATGACTCGATACAAGACGGAGTCAATAGACATAATGCACTAACACATACATACATACATACATACATACATACATACGTACGTACGTACGTACGTACGTACGTACGTTACATACGTACATACATACATACATACATACGTACATACATACATACATAAACTTTGAAAAATACAAAAAAGATTTTGTGTCTACTTTATTTTCGACAACCGATGTCTGAAAGCTGAATTTCAAAGTCTAAGTATGTTGAACGTGTTTCTGAAAATAAACAAGTTCATTAATTTGAAACTTGAAGTTTTATCGAAAAATTCAAAAACAATTTGTGAAATCTCCAAGGTCATTAAGTTGGACCTGAAAGATAATTTTTTCAAAACTTCATGATTAATCATCTGGGAAAGGTTTTGGATTCTTAAAAAGTCAAATATGGAGTTATTTGATAGGGGGAGAGAGCCAGGTTATTATTCCTAGGAAGAACCTAAAATTGTTAAATACATCTGTGATTAAGGGCCAGACAATCGTTCTTTGAAAATTTTAAAAACTTTTAAATGTGAGCCAGGTTATCGATCTAAAAATACTTTAAGCCAGGTCACAAATTTCTGTGAATAAACAGTGTCCTGTGCTGTCACATATTTGAAATGCTCCAGCTTATTCATGTGATATGTTTAGAGCTAGGTTGTTGATTTAATTGTAAAAAATCTTATAGATTGTTTGAGGATTGCAGATGATAGAGCCAGATTACGATCCCGATAACTGAGCTTAAAGGGGAGTCTGAAGACGAGCTCAAAGCAAGGAGGAGCTTGTAGCCAGGTGTCGATCCTAGTAGCTGAAAGCACGGAAGCTTAAAGGAAGGGGAGCCTGAAGGAGGAGTTGAATGAAAGGGGAGCAACTGAAGCTGAAAACATACCCACGGGGATTCTATTAGAGATAAAGGGAGAGTCTGTGCTGCTGATTATGTCAACACTTCGTGAAGACTCAAAGAGAGACAAAAAGCTACAAGATTGACTTCAGCAATATCCAAGGGGGAGTCTATCGCTTGCGTCAATCACATATCGTAGCTGAAACAAATGATACAAGACTAGTGCTGAATTGAACAAAGTATGAAGAGTATATGTAAAGAGCAGCTTCGTACGAAGAGTATATAAATATGAGTCTTGTGTTTGTCATTTGTAACTTTTGGGTATTCTAGAGGTGAAGCTCTGCCCGTTTGTTTTCATGATTTTGCTATTGTCAAATCTGTAATAGAAAACAATTATAATTACATCCTCGTGTTCTCATCCACACACGTGATTGGATTCCGTACATATCACGTGTCGGTACGCATTCAACGGTTGAAGATTTGATCCAGGGTTCGAATTCACAGTTATTTTAAAACTGGGTGAGATAAAACAGTTACTAGAACTGGGTGAAATCAAATCAGGAAAAGGACAAAACTAAAAGTTCAGGATCCGCGGGTTTAGATGGAAGTGTAAGTTTGGTAGAATTCTCGTAAGAATAGTCATAAGTAGAAAGCTTCCATTAATACCGAAAGAGCATACATCGTTGACCGGCTGGAGAGAACATCAACAATCTCTCCAGCCATACTCCCAAAACTTAACAACTAACGAACACACGACACTATATATACATGTGAGATTGGGACGGCGAGTACTTCCGTGCGGATGTGCTTGTCCGTGCGGATGTAGTTACATCTGCAAGAATGAGTTACATCCACACAAATATGTTACATCTGTACGAAGTTACATCCTTATGAAATTACATCCGTACGAAGTTACATCCATACAAACCTCTCTCGTCCTCTCCAAAGTCATGTGTTCATATCTTAACTATACAATATTCAACACAGCTCTATCTAGTCTATTCACACAGTGGTGACATACATAATAACAAATTCCCCCTTGGCCGTCACTGTCGAATCTTGATCTTTGAATATGAGAGCCGTGTTTTAATATTTGCAACTTCAATCAAGCATTTGATATCTTCAGCTAATTCCCGCTTGATTGATGATTCGGGCTTGTATTATCTTTAATATGTTCCCCCTGAAATGAATTTTCAAGTCTTTGTTTGCATGGTTCCCAGACCTCCTATGATTTACTTAACTGTAATCTTCACAAATAATCATCAACTTTAAACTAATTGATGCAACATCTTTGTTTCAACGTTAATCACATCCGTGTTCGGTTTATGATTTACCATTTCAACTCAATCTCTTAATCTTCAAAAACCTAATCGGTAATTGATGGAAACTTCGAATCACCACACCGGTAAACCTCAAGTCTATGAATACCCACGAAAATCTAGAATCCCGTTTTCCATAATCATTGTTAAGCACACTCCTGAATGACTGATCAGTGTTAACGGTAATCTCCACAATCAGTAAATCTTCATCGACTCAAATCATCTGGTAACATATTCAGATCTCAGAAACATTCTTTAAAATTGAAAGTTCAAGATCCAGCGAGTTTAGATGGATGTTTGGATAGGATAAAGCTAATTCGGTAGAATTCTCGTAAGAATAGTCATAAGTAGAAAGCTTCCGTTAATATCAAAAGAGCATACATCGTTGACCGGCTGGAGAGAGCATCACCAATCTCTCCAACCAAACTCCCAAAACTTAAAACTAACGAACACACGACACTATATGTACATGTGAGA
>JARYGA010060125.1:49954-98387 GCA_030545235.1 Helianthus tuberosus | reverse complement strand
AAACTATCCGATGAATGTTTAAGTGCTGCTCAAACTTGGGTTATGCTTTGTCATTCGTCGTTAATTCGATGGATGTTTAAGTATTGCACTTTGTCATTCGTTGTGAGGGTTTTAATCTCGTGAGTTATTGTAAATGCTGTATTAGTTACTTACCTAGTTCGTGTGCACTAGGTTACAAGACTAATCAATAGGCTAAGCTTTGCCCGTATAAATCTGCATGCTTATAATGTGAGTCATTCTCTTTTTATCAAATTACTTTCAAAACCCTATTTATTTCAAAGTTATAATTACAGGGATTAAGTCTTTGTAATCTCCATTTTACAGCCGGTATGTGGGGTTTTGTATACATTACTTGATAACCGTCACCATTGGACAACGAGTTAGCCAAGGGGTGATATGACCATAATCACAGACACCATTGGATAGCCAATAGGTGGTCGAGTGATAAATACCGTGGGTAGATGGTTGATATAGAAACATTGTACTCGCTCTTAATACTGTAAATTATAACAAATGTGTCGTTTTAAGTAAAATGAATGAACTCACCAGTATTTCCTGCTGACAAAACCTTTTTAAAACGCGTTTAAGGTAATTACAGTAGATTGGAGTAAGAGATGGATACAGCACTGAAAGGCTTAATTAAATCAAATTAAGAAATATTGTTTTATGTAATTGGGTTTATCCCTTATTAAAGCTACCTTTGTAAAACATGGGTTTATCCCATCTATTTAATAAATAAAATCCGGTGTTTTCTAAACTCTGATATTTTTCCTAACTCACGGTCCTGATGAAATTTCCGCTGCAATATTTTTCAAAATAATCACCGGTACCACTTGGCTGTTCGCGGCTCCCGATTCCGTCCAGGGTGGGTCGGGGGTCGTGACAGAAGGTGGTATCAGAGCCACTGATTTAAGCCTATAGGTGTTGTGATAATCATACCTAAGCTTATATAAAAGAGTTAGGAGATTGCTATTAACTAGTGGCACACATGATAGTATTTAGACTTGAACTTAAGAAAAGATGCCTTAGTATAAGCTTCAAGATAAGCTAAGTACTTATGTAAATAAAGTATAATGGGTTTTGGTATGCCATAAGAATGGTAATTAGAATATTGCAAGATATGATAAATAAGCAATAACACTTAATTACTATTAATTCTTGCTTATTGATATTACTTGGTCTAGAATAAAGATATGTTATGGAAATACAAATTTCCTTGATTCTGGATAAAAGCTCTAATAAAAGAGGCACTTTTAAAATCTTGAAAAGATACTATTTATGGGAAATAGAAAATTTTCTCCGGCAAGACTGGGTATGGTGTAGCAGACTCTCCAGCTTGTCCGGATATACTGGGGTTACCTCTTCGGCGAGAACCGGATAAGACGGGGTATATAATATGTCAAACAAGTGACAAGATTTCCCTAAATAGTATCATGACCTGATATCTGACTTGTTTTTGGAAATATGAATATGTTAAATACATTGACCTTATAGAGGATATGTATATTACAGCATGTGAAATATATGATTATATAGATATGTATATCTATAAGGAATTCCAAAAGTCAATTAATAAATCACAAACATATGTGTCAATAATAAAATTTAAATTTCTTTATCAAGAATCTCTTGCATATATCTATAATTCCGATATCAAACATTATTCCGTTTGATCATCTACCTCGTAACTCGTGCAACAATATAAACAATGGAAACCCTTTAAGTTGATGCGCCATCAAAAGTATAAGAATTTCCAATACGCAAGTACGAAGCAAGTAAAGTTGTGCTAATGCACAAGAAAACACATGAAACTTAAAATTATACGACCATAGACGTCAAAGTATATCACACACGACTTTCAAGGCAAGACCTTTGGAAAATATGATTGGGCACGACAACAAACAATGCTAATCCCAGCAGTGGGAGAACTAGAAAAAAAAAACATTATATAAATTTAATTGATTATATATGGAAACTTACATAAGTAATTACCTAATTTACAATATAGTATTACTATATTTAAAAATTCTTGTTAAACCATTGAGGTGAAGAATTTATATTTTTATATATATGTATAAAATTATGTTTGAGGTATACTCTCCTTTAAGTTTATGTTTAGTTATTTATTATTAGTAATTAATATTAGTTTTATTATTAGTAATAATATATTAATAGCAGTAGTGTTAGTATTATTTTTAAATACTAGGGTTATTGTCAGGGGCAGGTATTGGGTAGCCTAGCCTTAGTTAGGCATGGACTGATCACCCATGGTTAAACAAGGCAGCACTAACCAATATCCAACCATGATAATGACTAGTTAATGTATATAAATTAAGTCATCATACTTATTTAGCAAATTTTAATTATATATAAAAATATTTTTATATATACTTTGTACTGTAAGGAGAAGACATATTTTCATAAAACAATACAAGAATTAGAAGGACGAATAAAATTATCTAAATAAATGTCTAAGTATTCATGGACAAGACATTTTATATTTATAAGTAATTGTTCATCTTGTTTAATATTTCACCACTATTAAATACTTATAGAAGTATTATGTATCAAGATCGACAAAAGAGTTATGCAGATCAGAGACGTAAACCCCTAGAGTTTTCATTAAAAGCTTTCAGTTGATTACGTGGTGAATTTGTTCAAACACCATAATTATTAAACTATTTCAAATCATTACGACACCTTGCGGTATGGGTATAAACTTGTAGCTCATGTTAAAAAGAATAATAATAACACTAAATTTTGTTTTGGTTTTCATTCAGCTTATGAAAGTTACATGTGTAGTAGAATTACTTTATATATTATAAAAATATTATTATTTTACAACCATACACATAAATTACTATCTAAAGTAAATAAGATAAATATAGTATCACATAAAAGTTTATAAGGATTCTTATTGTCTTTTAAAGTTCTAATCTTAAAAAAAAGTTAAATTTTGATAAAATTTCATAAAATGAATTTTATATTTGATAAACTTATGTTTAGATTTTCAAATTTACTTTTATACGTATAGTTACTATTAACATATTATTTTAACTATTCTATTATATAGTAATAAGAATAAAATACCTAAGTATAGCTTTCTGCATATATATATATATATATATATATATATATATATATATATATATATATATAGTTATACATATGGTTTAGTGTGCGTATATAAATTTAATAAATTTGTTACCTTCACAGATTTAGTTCATATGACTTTCTATATTAAGTTTATTATAAAATTTGCAGATGACTCATATTAATTGTGTGAAACTAATGTTTACAAGCCAATTAAAATTTTAGTCTTAAGGTAGCCGAAAATTTCATGAATGATAAAATACTAATTAGAGATTAACATATCTAAATATGGTTATAACAATATTATAGGATTTCACGATCGTCTAGACGTAATCTATTATCTTACGATCATCGCTTAAGGTACGGACGCAAAAAGTCTTAATACAATTATGTATTAAGACACTGATACACTAACTCTATTGTCCTTTCGTGTATCCTTGCAATTCACTCATCTCAGCACATTGATTTTCTCATATCATAATTTAATATTTGACAAATCATTTTTATGTTTTTATTTCATTTGGAACTTGTCAATTCTAAATCTTCCTCAGTTGCCAATCAAAGTAAGCTTTCTTTTGACAAATAATTTTATTAATTCTAAAAGTCCTTCACATTCATTTTAAAATATCTATTGATCATATATCTTTTGGCTTGAACCTAGTCACTTTGGAAATTATATCATTTCATCTCATTCGTTTGTCATCAATTTCTTGAACTAATTCAGTTGAACCGTTGAATCCTACTTATTATACAACTCATATTCACAAAATTAGATATTTTGATTCTGTGTCATTTATCTTAATATTGTTTTTATTAACTAAGATGTGACATAAGTCTCAAAGAAATATCGTAACCCAAATCTCGAGGACGAGATTTAAAACAAGGTGGGGAGGATGTAACATTCCCATTTTTATCATATAAGAATTATAGGATTGTTTAAATTTATTAGCCACTAGTAACTAGTTTTATTTCTAATATAACTATTCGACCCAAATAGTTTTAAAAACTATTTTATATATAGTTGGTTGAAATGGTATATTAATTAATTGGCCTGTATATGGGTGACATTTCTAATAAAATAAAAGTATATAAAAACTTATATTATTAGACGGGTAGTTTACGGGTAAGTTGAAAATTAGAAATATGAAGTATTTAGACGGACCCAGGAACCGTTTAATAATTAAATTATAAAAATACATTACATTTGAACCTACTCCGTTTTTAATAAAACTTGGTTCAAAATGTAGACAAAAATATATTCGTTCTAAAGACATATTTATTGTTTTGTAAAACGTCATATTTTAGAAGTTATACACGCTAAATAAGTGAAGTAGTTAAATTAATAATAATAATAATATAATAATAATAATACCAAACCAATAGCTACATATGAAATTCCCCAAGGACTGTCGTGTCCCATTTACCCAATTCGTATCCCATATTTGATATATAATAAATATTAAAATATTGAAATGAAACTAGAAGTGGACATATGTACATGAAATGATAAGAACAAAATAATAATATTAAAAATTTACACTAACATTCAATTGTGAAAGGCTACGTGTCTTTACTTCATGCAACTGTTTGTAGTGTAGTATAAATAGAAAGGCCTTGATTCAACAAACAAATTGCCTCTCTTCTTTCTACTCTCTCACTAGATATCGCCTATATATATATTTTCTTTTATTATTTACCTCCTAATAATAATAAAGCCCTGCCCCGTTTTAAGTATTTTAACTCCCGATCACCGCTACCCTTTCCGATTGATCTGAGCCCCATAACGCATGTCAAGGCTCTGCCTGACTAAGTTCATTGGGGTTCTGTCTCGTGACATAGGGACAAGGTTGAATTAGGGGTACTATACTTAACACGAGTACAAATATATATATATATATATATATTTTAAAATAGCTCAGAAATTATACCCAATATTCTACCAGGAGACTTTCTAGTTAAACTCTAAAGTTATAAAGTGGGTCCATTCTCTTTTCTCACCGTTTTATTCTGTAACAACTCTATCTATTATTTTATTTGCCCAATAGGAAAACCTAATTGTGACCCAAGTGATCCTTTATAACCCCTAAAAATTTCAGAACAATCAGAATCAGGATCAGGGCCCCTAAAACTCAGGGGGGTATTCCCTATTAACGATTATCTTCATAAGTTGCTGTAAAATGCGAGATTCTTCGATCCGTCGACTCAGCTGAGCTACAAACACACGTGGCAACCCTATGATAAGATGTGACCCGTCGCGTCACGCGACGCCCAAAGGTGACCCCTAGCGTCACGCGAGGGGGTCAAATTTTAAGTATAAATAGTGGGGGTAAAATTTTAAGTATAAATAGTGGGGTGTGGGACTTGCATTTTGGCGTTGGAACGACGAAGAAATTCAATTCGTACCTCAAGTTATCTTCTGTTTACTATTAAAACACACACAATCACGAAATGCTGCTACGATACAAGGTATTAACTCAATCGCTGCTACGATTCAATGTCCGATTGATTTAAACTATCCGATGAATGTTTAAGTGCTGCTCAAACTTGGGTTATGCTTTGTCATTCGTCGTTAATTCGATGGATGTTTAAGTATTGCACTTTGTCATTCGTTGTGAGGGTTTTAATCTCGTGAGTTATTGTAAATGCTGTATTAGTTACTTACTTAGTTCGTGTGCACTAGGTTACAAGACTAATCAATAGGCTAAGCTTTGCCCGTATAAATCTGCATGCTTATAATGTGAGTCATTCTCTTTTTATCAAATTACTTTCAAAACCCTATTTATTTCAAAGTTATAATTACAGGGATTAAGTCTTTGTAATCTCCATATTACAGCCGGTATGTGGGGTTTTGTATACATTACTTGATAACCGTCACCATTGGACAACGAGTTAGCCAAGGGGTGATATGACCATAATCACAGACACCATTGGATAGCCAATAGGTGGTCGAGTGATAAATACCGTGGGTAGATGGTTGATATAGAAACATTGTAATCGCTCTTAATTCTGTAAATTATAACAAATACGTCGTTTTAAGCAAAATGAATGAACTCACCAGTATTTCCTGCTGACAAAACCTTTTTAAAACGCGTTTAAGGTAATTACAGTAGATTGGAGTAAGAGATGGATACGGCACTGAAAGGCTTCAAGAAGTGGCTTATTTTATTAATTAAATCAAATTAAGAAATATTGTTTTATGTAATTGGGTTTATCCCTTATTAAAGCTACCTTTGTAAAACATGGGTTTATCCCATCTATTTAATAAATAAAATCCGGTGTTTTCAAAACTCTGATATTTTTCCTAACTCACGGTCCTGATGAAATTTCCGCTGCAATATTTTTCAAAATAATCACCGGTACCACTTGGCTGTTCGCGGCTCCCGATTCCGTCCAGGGTGGGTCGGGGGTCGTGACAATCACCCATATACTATTATGACCGGAAGGTATATGGGGAAGTTTAGTTATAAAATCTATGAGTGCAGATATGTCTATCGCCTCTGTCAATCCAGTTCGTAGCAGAAATTAGAAGAAAACATGATTTTATTATGTAATATGTAGGGAAAAAGGCAAGGTGACATTATTGTAAATAAGGAAACCTTCCTTATTGCCTTGGCCTATAAATAGGACCCATAGGGTTATGTTTTAGAACTTTTGCACATTTGGACTTGGGAGAGCTTGGAGCTTAGAGAGAGAAAGTAGAGAGAGAAAGTGCAAAAGGTGATTCACGTTGCTTGTATCTTTTCATATATTCTATAGAATCACAGGTTATATACGTTCTTGTGTTCGGTCCACGCACACGCACGGATTCCGCACGTCGCACGTGTCGTTCGCAATCGTTTCGGAGTCGTTTACGGTCATACAACGCGCTCACAAGTGGTATCAGAGTAGGAGCTAGATTGCACGGATCAAATTCATAAGAATCGACGAGATTTCATCAGTTTCAGATTCAATTTCACGTCAGATTTGTCAAATTTCTTATTCTACTCTTTTTCTTCACTTTTTGACTGAAAAACGCAAAATTATCGAGGTTTTCACGGTTAAAATTGGGTGATTTTTTGATATATTGTGCGAAAATCATAGTTTTACAAGCCAACAAATTTTCAGATCTAAACTCCAAGTGGTTTGTGAGAAATTGAAGATTTTCTGTTCGAAAAAGGTTGTTGTTCGTCACTGTTACTGTTCATGTTATCCACCCGGATGGCCATCCGATCGGATGACCATCCGATCGGATGACCATCCGGACATAAGCATATTTGATATTTTGTTTTGCAGCAATCGGAGGGTCATCCGATCAAGGTAAAGTCATCCGATCGGAGGACTTTTAGTTAGGTTGTCACCACCCGGACGGTCGTTCGACCGAACGGTGATCCGGATGAAAGGTTTATTTGAGAAGTCATCTGATCATAGCCATCCGATCGAAGTCATCCAATCATAGCCATCCGATCGAAGTCATCCGATCATAGCCATCCGTTTGACTTTCGTTGACCCCGTCCGATCAGTTACTCATCCATTCAACTGACTGTTCGTTTAAACTGATCATCCGTTTGTTTGTGTTTTGCAGGTGATAAACGAGGTGCAAATTCAAAGTGCTATAAGCGAAGAAGAAAAACACGGAATCAAGCGTCATGGCTAAAGAGTTTTACAACACGTTCTACATGGCCTACACTTCAGAGTCTTCTGAAACATCAACTGTTGCACCGAAAAGCTTTTCGAAAGCATTAACTGAAAACATTAATCATGATAATTTTTACGGAACTAATTCGAAACCAACAAAACTTGACAGTATTGAAGATTATACATGGTGGAAAGAACGATTCATTAACTGGGCCAAAGCTTATGCGCACGAAAGCTGGTTTTGTATGGAATTTGGTTACAGCAGGCCAGTCGATGATAAAAACGAATAGATCCCACTTAAAATCCTATCAGTTGACGATAAAAAGAATTTTTCATACGAACAACGAATGATTGCTTTAATCCGACAGTCGATTAGAGATGACATATTTGCATTGCTTAATCACGATGAATCATCTAAATCAGTGTGGGAAGCATTACGGGTTAAAGCTGAGGGTGGGAAACAAATCAAAAAGAACAAAATAGCTTTACTTAAAAAATAATTTGATTTGTTTGACCGTTTAAAAGGTGAATCAGTAAGACAAATGATTGAAAGATTTTGTCACCTTAAAATTGAACTCGATAAGTTTGGAATAACAAAAACCCGTGGGATAAAATCATTGAAGGGTTACCATGAGTTGATCAGTGGCAAACGTTTGTGTTTATCTTGAAAAATGATGTGTTGTATGATACCATTACTCTTGATGCTTTGATAGAAAAGATAGAAAGTCATGACCTTGAGCTGCAAAAGCAAAGCAAGATGAGCAGTTCTTCGTATCAACAGAATGTTGGTTTTTACTACAAGGGCAGTGTGCCTTCGGTGAAAGTCAGTGAATCGCCAAAGACTGCATTCAGTGTTGAAAAGACAAAAGATTCATAGACAGGCTCATCAAGTTACAATCGAGGGTATCATTCATCGTCAAAAACATCAAACTCTGAAGAATCTGAAGAAATTCTCTACAACATCACATTAAAGCTTAAAAATTCTCCAGCAAATGAGCATTAATGCTGCTAAACAACAAATGAGTTTTCTGGCATCGATTCTGGAATCATACAAAAGTCTGGTAGCTGGGAAAATTGGAAATTTTGAACTAACAAAGGAAGATTACGACCAGATAGATCTAGAAGAGATGGAACTCATTGATCTGAGATGGTGTTTAGCTAGCTGCAATCGAAGACAATCAATCGGTGGACCATCAACAAAGCTGGGCTTTGACAAATCAAAAGTGACCTGCTTCAAATGCAAGCAAACGGGTCATTTCAAAAGAGAATCCAGAGACTCTGCTGTTGAAGAAACCGCTAATCCTTTTAAAGACGATTACTATCACAAAGCGATTTATCACAAGAGCAAAGAGGAGCCACCAAACATGAAACGAATTGAAAACAATTCTGAGAAGGAGAATTCAAGAGCTTGTGTAGTGATCCAAGAGGATCAAGGATTCGACTGGAGTGAATTTCTTCCAGAAGAGGATGTTGTTGGTTATACGTTCACAGCACAAGTCAAAACAGAATCAATGAACAAACAGAGTGCTTTTGTTGCTGAGATAAAGGAGAAAACAAAAGAAGAGATTCTGAAAGAGAAGACATACAGAGAGAGATGTATTATTGGGTATCGAATCGAAGAAATGGAGAAAGAATATGAAGAAGCAAAGAATTATGGAAGGTATGACAAGAAACGAGAATGTTATGTCAACAGCAAAGGTGAACTAGTTCACCATCGAAAAGAAGTGGTGTTTAACGACGTTCTTGCAGTAATCTCTCTATCCGGCGAATACTATTCAAATGTCGCAAAAGATAAAAATTATGAGAAAAAGCTGGATAAAATCATCAGAGATGTCATGACTGCGAGTCTAAGACAGAGAGATGAAGAGAGGATGAAGAAGAATGTTGAAAATCTGGTGGATGAACTGAAGAAGGTTGCTGAGGAAAAGAAAGTGGAAGATGTCAAAGAAGAAGAAGGTGAAAAAGAAGAACAGAAACCAGAAAAAGAAGCTGTTACTGAAGAACAACAAAATGAAGATGATCTGAAGAAGAAAGGAGAAGATGATGTGAAGTTGGAAAGTTTGGTTGAAGAGATCAATGCTGATGATGGTGAACAACAAGAGAAAGAAGTTGACCAGACACAGACGACACAGAAAATCGAGGTGCCAGTTATTGAGGTAAATACTTTAACTGATTCTGAAGTCTTAAATAAAACTATTGAACAGTGCAAGAAATGCATGGAAACGTGCAGTGCTTGTACTGAAAAAGATGAAAAATTCAGAACAAGAGACAATGAATTCACTAAAATTGAAAAGGTTTTCAAAGAAAAATGTAAAGAAATGTTAGAAAACGAAAAGATTTTGAAAGATAATGACGAAAAGCTCACACAAAAATGCAAGAATTTAGAAAAAGAAAATGAGATTTTAAAAGAAAAAGTTTCAAAAGTGACAGAGGAGTGTTTGCAAAGAGAAAATTTGTTTCAAGAAATGAAAAAGGAGTATGATTCGATAAAACTTGCATATTACATAACAAAAGAATCATATGAAGACGTGAAAAGTCAAATGAAACTTGTTCAATCGAGATTAAAACATTGTTCTGAAACATCTGATACGCTTAAGCGACAGTATGAAATTAAACAACAAGTTGTAAATTCTTACATAGAAGATGTTGCTAAGCTAAAGCGTAAAATAGCTAATTTAGAACAAGCTAACAACAAGTTACACAGTTATCACGCTTCATCATATGTTCTTGAACGCATTTTCAATCTAAAACCGAATGGTAAAGATTCTGAGTAAAACAAGAAAGGAATGGGCTCAGATTATCATCAGGTTCCACCACCGTTTGAGGATAAATTCACATTCTATGATGACGAGAAGGTGGAAAAAGCTTTCAACATGGTTGATCAATTGCCAGACAATATAGACGTAACCTATTCCAAATTTGATGATTCTAATGATTCAGAGGTGGTAGGTAAGGTCGTTGAAAGTGTTTTTAAAGAAGAGTCGGTTGAAACAGGTAAATCTAAATCACAGGATGAAAATGAAGGTAGTTTTCATGAAAGTTATCTGAAAAACTCAAAATCTCAAAAAACGCGAATGATGATTCAAAAGGATTGGTTTATACCATGATTGGATCGGACAAATTATTCTCAGATCTTAAAGTCCCGATTTAGAATGTGATTTCAGAAAAGATTGACAAAGTTTTCAAGATGATTGAAAATTGAAAAATCTGAGATTTCAAAGTTTGCTGGAAAGATTCATAAATTTTTTTATAACAAACCTGGTTTCAAAAAGAAAAACATGAAGGATAGGTTAGGTTATAAAAAGAAACAAAATTGGAAAAGAAATAAAACGCCAAATTATGAGAAAAAGATGAATTTTGTTCATGGGAAAACTTCTGAAGAAGAGAAAGAACTCCAATTTAGACGATAGTCTAATAAAGAGTTCTATACTCAGAAAAAGCAACAACAACAGGCCAAAGATGTCTCAAAGAGAACTTGTTTTAAATGTGATCAAACTGGACATCTTGCACGGAAGTGTCCGAACTCAAAGCCTGTTGATGTTGAAAAACAGAAATCTGAGGATGTGAAACAAAAGTCAACCAGATTTGATTCAAAACAAAGTTGGAGGTACACCACAAACAAATTTGCTTCGAATCAAACTTGGAAATCAAACCAGACTAGGTTTGATTCAAGACAAACATGGAATTCTCACACACCCAGATTTAGAACAACATAAAGTTGGAAAACAACTGTTGATGCAACAAAACCAAGTCAGTTTTGGAAACCAAAAGTTGTTTTCCAAAATCAAAACACTCATAATGATTCACATTTTTACAAAAGAAGTGCTTCAAAATGACAAAACTGGGTGGTTAAGACACAACCTATTTCTAAACAGAAAACGGATTTAATAAAAAAGGATGAAGTAAAAGATGAAAAGCTGTTTGTACCAAACGACGATAATTTTCCAAGATTGAATGAAGCTTATTGTGTCGAAATGCCTAAGGTCAAACAAACCTGGGCTAAATTGTTCAAGTAATTGAATACATTGAATGTGCAGGTGCTCAAGATCTCTGAATGTTATCTAGAGGAGTATAGGAGCAGCCTGGCACGAGGAGAGGAGGCTGCTGAACCCTGCGTCTGAAATCAGGGAGTTTGTTTGTTTCTGTACATAAATAAACCATATTTCAAAAACCCTAAAAATTGAAAAATTTAAAAACCAAAAATATGCTTTTATTTTTTTCTCAAAAATCAAAAATTTCAAAATTATGTTAATTGAATACGCCGAAACCCTCACGGCTGAACAAACATGATTAATTTCACAAGATTGAAAAACGGTTTTCAATCCTGGATGTTCAAAATGCTGTTACTGTTAAATTCTTGAGATTTACAGATGCTGTACCAGATTACGATCCCGATAGCCGAGTCTAAGGGGGAGTCTGAAGAAGAGCTCAACGCAAGGGTGTTAATGCATATGTCTGTTGACTTCGTCTTGTATCGAGTCTTGTAACTAGAATAGATAGACCAGGACACATTGTACGAAAGAAACGGGAAAAAGACCTGAACCAGCCACCCCTCACGAAGTGGCTAGGCCACCTCGCAAGAGGTGACAAGTTCGTGCTTTCTGGCAGTTCGTGCTTTCTGGCCAGTTCGTGCGACCTGGTAGGACTAGTTCATGGGGTCTGGCGTTTCCTATAAATAGGTGGTCTTGGATCTTCATTTGTAACTTTGTGATTCCGGAGACGAAGTGCTGCCGAAGTGTCGAACGATCTGTAAACAGTTTCAAATCAATCTAAACGACAGTTAAAGTGATTCTTCGTGTTAATCAAGCTGCTATAACATCAATACGTCTGATTTCTCCTTTCGTATTGATCAAGAACTCTTCTGATCGACTCGTTTAGATCGAATCCCGATCCTACAAGTGGTATCAGAGCTCAGGAGGAAGAGTTCTTATCATTTCAGCTTGATTTCTTCAAAAACAACTTCTTTCTACCCACTTTTCTACACTTTTTCATCAAATTTACCAAGATTTCACGGATAAAATGACCTGATTTTGATAAATAACACATAAAACATCGTTTTTAACAATCCGTGAATAAATCAGAACCAAATTCAACCTAAAACTTGATCAAATTTGACAAAATGATGAATTTTTGGACTTAGAAGTTTCAAACGGAGTGAATCTCTGTCCAGATCGCATGAAACACTAGTCAGGTTGTTTGAAATCTTGTCAGGTCGTGTGAAAACTTTTCAGGTCGCACGAATTGACTCCAGGTCGCACGAGTTGACTCCAGGTCACACGAGTTGACTCCAGGTCGCACGAGTTGAACTCCAGGTCGCACGAGTTGAATTCCAGGTCGATTGAACTTCAGACCGCACGAACTGATCTCAGATCGTGTGAATTACCAGATCGTTTGAAAACTCAGCACGTTTGAACATTCTGTTATTGTGAACTCTCGATACCGAAACATGGAAAATGAATTCTATAACGCGTTCAGTACTACCTCAACTACTGCAAGTTCAGTTGCTCAGAACGTAAACATGGAGAATGAAACGGGAATGTTACAAAAACCTCCAAAGTTGATGAGCATTGAAGAATATTACAGTTGGCAAGAACGATTCGAAAACTGGGTTCAAGCAAATTATCTAATGTCTTGGGTTTGTATTGAAACTAAGTACGTTCGACCTCATTCTGATATGGGAGTTATAAAGATTATTTCTGACTTTTCGGATAAAGAGAGAGACATGTACAAGGCAGAAAAAATGATGATAAGTTTACTACAACAAGCTGTGAAAGAAGACATTTTCGTATTACTTCAACATGATGGTAGGTAGTGCACGTTCGATTTGGGAAGCACTTATCACAAAATTCGAAGGAAGTACGGAGATGATCAAGAATAAAAAATCAATATTAAAGAAAGAATTTGAATTGTTTTCAAGTTTGCCGGGTGAAACTACAAAGACTCTTATTGAGAGATATTGTCATTTAGTGCGTTCAATGACCCGTTTGGATATCAAAAAAGATCGAGAGGAATGGGTTGAAAAATTAGCCGATGCTTTACCTCAAAATGAATGGGGTACATATCTTATGATTTTGAAGAATACCGGAGAGTATGATAGATTGTCAATTGCTCAATTCATTGAAAAACTTGAAGGACAAGATCTTGAACAACAAAAGATTGCTAGAATGAACAATTCAAGTGGTCAACAAGATATCAAGATGTATTTCAAAGGTAATGTTCAAAATGTTGAAGCTAGTCCAAAAATCCAGACTGCTTTCAGCGTAGAAAACTCATCCGGATCACTCAATCAAAGTTCAATCAACAACAGTGGATTTTCTTCATATCTGAGTGTTAATCCTAATGTTTCAACTTCAAATTATCAGTCTCAAAGCTCAAACAATGGTAATGGTCATGTGCTACAATGCAACATCGCGTTGCATCTTCAGAACGGTCAGAATTTCTCTAAAGAAGTCGCTAAAGGTCATATGGCATTACTAGTTACCGTGTTAGAATCATATGAGAGTTTGGTTGCGGGAAGGATCGGAAATCCTATGTTAACAAAAGAGGATTACGATCAGATTGATGCTGAGGAAATGGAGCTAATGGATATTAAGTGGTGTTTAGCTAGCGTGTTGAGGAGAGCTGAGAAATTTAAGCAGATTACTGGAAGAGATAACTTACGTGATGCTAATGTTTCTACTTTAGGTTTGATAAGTCTAAAGTTACTTGTTTTCGGTGCAGGGAAAAATGACATTTCAAGAGGGAATGTACCAACCGAGAAGCAGGTGGAGCTCAGAATCCTTTCGGGAACAATGAATATTATCGGAAAGCAATATATCATCAGGTAGCTCAACAACCGTCATCATCCCGTATTGTTCCGATTGAAGATGGAAACGAGAAACCTTGTATTACTATGCCTCCAGATCAAGAAGATGAAAGATTACCAGAGGGATTTAGCTGGGATAAATATATTCCGGTTGAAAGTAACTAAAAGTTTAGAGCATTTGTTGCACAGATCATTCAAGAGCCAGAGTTGATGAAAGAATGGATGGACGTGTTTGCAAATGATGAGAAAAGTCAAGATGGAGAGTCTGTCTCTTCAGAAGATAGTCCAGAAAAGACACCAGTCTTTGATCAATCATCAATTGATAGCAGTGATGATGATGAAGAAATTAAACATATAAACATTGGTAAAACTCATTTATCTCCTGAAAGTTTCAAATTTGATTTTGCAGATAAATTGGAGAAGCTAAAGGAGAAACGAGCAGCAAAAGAAAAGAAAGAGGTAAAATGTGAGAATGTTGTTCAGGTGGAAGAGAAGTATGAACAGAGTGAAGAAGTTAAAGTTGTTGAGAAGATTGTTGAGATTGAAAAGATTGTAGAGGTCACAAAACCTTGTCTGAAATGTTTGGAACCATGCAAACATTGTGAAGAGAAAGATAAGAAGTTTAGTGAGCTAGACAAGATGAAAGAAAAATTGTTGTTTGATGTTAAGTACACGAAAGAATCTTATGATGTGTTGAACAGAACAGTTAATCAGTTGGAAAAGACAAAGTCAGAAAGAGAAGATGCTTTGACAATGATGAATGCAGTGATGATGTCTAAGCAGAAGGCCATCAATCACTATATTGATGAGTGTGCAAAGTTGAAGTAGGAATTGGAGACTGAAAAGATTGAGAATGAAAGAATCAGACGATTGCTAATGAGTTACTCAAGTTTTGATTACTTGATTGATAGAATCTATCCGATAGTAGTAGGTTTTGAAGCTTTTCAAGATAAGAAGTAATAAGATACGGATACTGGTAAGAAACAAAGTGCAAATTATAACAAGTGTCCGCCTCTGATCTGGGAAGGTTATTCTCCCAGAAAGCCAAATTCAGAACAGGTAAAAAAGGCAGTCAATATAAAGTTGAAGTCTGAAACAACTGATGAGTTACCAGGCAACATTGATGTCACATTCACATCGGCTGACACTGATCATGAGTCTGAGTTAAAAAAGAAAGTGGTTGATCAGGTGTTGGATAAGGATGAGGAGTCAGAGTCATAGTCTGAATCTGAGAGTTCGAGTTCATCAGTTGACAGTTCGAAATCGTCGGTCAAAAGGGTTTACAATAAAGAATTTATGTTATCAAAAATTAACTTGAATGACGAAACACTCAAAGTTGTATATACTTTGAATGATTCCGACAAATTATATTATGATAAAGAATTTCCCATAAAAATGTGAAAACTGAAAATATTAAAAGGATTTTCAAACTAATAGAAGTCAAAATTTCAGAAATACAAAATAAAATTGGTTTTTCAAAACCTAAATATACTTCTAGAGTTCAACAACGTTTAAACAAGAAGAAAGGTTTCGGTCCAGGTCATCAAAAGAAACCGAATCATAAAAGCAATTTCAAAAAGAAGGGGTTGGGTTTTGATGTTGAAAATAATCAAAATATTAAAGATTTTAAATAAAAAATAGTATTTGTTTCAGGGGTAAGTTCTGAAGAAGAGAAAAAGTGCTCATTCTGGAAGCAATCGAACAAAGCGTTTCTTGCAGAAAAACAGAAACATGAGAAGAATGAAGCTAATCAGAAAAAGGAGACAAGAACCTGTTACCGATGCGAAGAAGTTGGTCACATCGCCTGGAACTGTCCAAAAGCAATCAACACACAACAGGGAGTGTCTTCTAAACTCAAAGAAAAAGTTGTTGATAAAACTGAACCACCAACTGAAAAATTTAAAATGTTTAAAAATTCAACATATGAAGTTGGTGAGTGTTCTAAAAGGTTTTACAAAAGAAGAGTGAATCTTAACAACCAAACGTGGGTTGCTAAGAAATCAGAGGTTAAATCTGGCGATGAATTTGTTTCTTCGAAAGCAAAGGAGCCACTTTCTAGCGATGAACCTGACTCGTCAAAGTCAGAGGAGCCACAAGTTGAGCCAAAAAGAGAAAAGTCAGTACCGCCAATGGATGATGTCAACTTTCCACCATTGCGGGCTACAAATTTAAAATCAAAATTTGGAAAAGTAGAAATTTTGAATCAATTCTATTCTGAAAAGAAAGAATTCGATGTCGAAAAGACTTTCAATGGGAAAGTAAAACATATTTTTGGAAAAATGGTTGATGGAAGGGCCAAAGGGGTAAAAGAATTTTATGAATCAAAGAGGAGAACTTACACACCGAGTGAAAATAAATCGGATGCACCCAAAGCTGGTCAGGATTGGGTGTCAGCATTCTTTATTTGAAATCCTGACTTGCCGGAACTCCCAGGTTGGTAATAGAGGAGTAGGAATCGACATCTTTCTTGAGAAATTCACAACTGTGATATTTCGACTTACAAGTCGTATTGTTGATAAGAACCTACAAGTGGTTAATCAAGGTCATTAAGTTGAACTTGATTTAACTTTCATACAAGTGGTTAAAGAAAAGGAAACGTGAACTTACAAGTGGTAATTTGAAAATAATGTGTTGAAACCCCATGTTTGTGAAATGACAAACAAACTAATTTTCCGGAAAAACCATTTTGATTAAAACAAACTTAAGTGTTTTGAAATATTTATGAGAAAACAGTTTGTTGACAGGGGGAGTTCTGGTTGTCTAAGCCAAGAGAATGGAGAATTGAAGCAATTCACATCAGTTTGTCATTTTATTTGTATAGTTTATTGTTTTTACGTTCAAAATTTTCCCAGAAAATCAAAAATTGAAACATATTTTTGATTTTAGGGGGAGTAAAAAAATTTAGAAATTTTGAAAATTTGAAAAATCCAAAAACATGATAAAATCTAAAAACCAAAAACATCGAAAAATCAAAATGAGTTTTGTTGTGAAAAAGAGGAAATGATAGTAAATCAGTAGACAATCACAGTACGCTAAAGAATTGGAAAGTTAAAATGTGATAAACGGTCTCACTGATGATATGCCAGTAGGTTTTTACACGCTTAGTAGATTGTTTTCGAGATATACACCTAAATATCAAATGCTTACTTATCTCGTGGGGAACATCTCTCGGATATATAGGTAACCCCTGAAATCTTGTTTGAAGGGCTTTCTATTTCTGACATACTAGGTCTTTGTGCGTGATGATATCTGGGGTATTATACCAGGACTTCTGATTTTGCGGGAGCAATAGCCTAGTCCTCGTATAATACTCTGCACTGCTTTAATCATAAAGCCCACCCTCAGCATAAAAAATAATGAAACATTGAAAAATGATAATCATGTGCAGTTGAAGAAAAGATCCCCAAACGGGACACACCTAAAAGTCAAGCCATCATCTCTTTGTCTGAATGGAAGTTCAAACCTAAGCTCTCATGGCCTCGCATTACCCATTTACAGATATCATTAGTGTACATTCACCTGTAAGACTGAATATAGGAGTCTGGATACGGGAGTATATTCTGAGGTGGGACACGCGAATAAGTTTAAGTCATTAAAACACTAATCCGTATCTCGAATCAATTGAACTTTGTGTGAAAATTTAAGTGGATCAGTATACTGACAATCTAAGTGAATCGTTTAGATCTTAAAGTGTTTAAAGCTCAACGGTACTAGTGTTTGGTCATAAACTGATATGATCCTCTTACACAAACTCACAAAAAGATGTCTGTATATAGTTTATTTCCCAAAATCCAAAAAGATTTTCAGTGTGTTATAGCGTAAATTTTTGAAAATTCAAAAAGATTTTATTTTATCTTATTTTCGACAACTGATGTTGGAAAGCTGATTTTCAAAATTCCAAGTGCTGAACATGATGAACAAAAGGGTTGGGAGAGTTTGTTTGAAATGACAAATGAATTTGAAATGATTAAATGGTTCATTAATTTGAAACCAAATTTGTTTTTACTAGTGAATAATCAGAGTTCATCTATGTCAAAATTGTCTATCTTGCAAATGTGTCTAGATGATTAGACTATGAATGTTTTTAAAATGAAAAACCTTATGTTTTGGGTAGAGTATGTGCAGGTAAAAAGCTTTGAAAGAGCTAGGTTTCGACTCCTGAGGATTTTCCGCATAAGCGTATGCAGATTAGAGTCAGGTTTCCGATCCAAAGCCTGCAGATAGGGAATTCCAGACTGCGATCCCAGCTTATCGAAAGGGGGAGTCTGAAGACGTTAGAGCCAGATTCAGATCTTGGAATAGCGTTCGAGATAGAAGCTGATAATGCTGATGAGTTTAAAGAATCAAGAGATCTAATCAAGAGAGATTGAAAGATAAAGATTGAAGTATGCTTACAGAGAAAGATACTTTAGTAAGAGCGAGAAGACCGATCAAGACTGAAGACTCAATACACTGAAGACTTGTCATCATCCAAGGGGGAGTTTGTTAGTGCATATGTCTGTTGACTTCGTCTTGTATCGAGTCTTGTAACTAGAATAGATAGACCAGGACACATTGTACGAAAGAAACGGGAAACAGACCTGAACCAGCCACCCCTCACGAAGTGGCTAGGCCACCTCGCACGAGGTGACAAGTTCGTGCTTTCTGGCAGTTCGTGCTTTCTGGCCAGTTCGTGAGACCTGGCAGGACTAGTTCATGGGGTCTGGCGTTTCCTATAAATAGGTGGTCTTGGATCTTCATTTGTAACTTTGTGATTCCGGAGACGAAGTGATGCCGAAGTGTCGAACGATCTGTAAACAGTTTCAAATCAATCTAAACGACATTTAAAGTGATTCTTCGTGTTAATCAAGCTGCTATAACATCAATACGTCTGATTCCGCCTTTCGTATTGATCAAGAACTCTTCTGATCGACTCGTTTAGATCGAATCCCGATCCTACAAAGGGGAAGCTTGTATCCGGAAAGCCATGTGTCGATCCTAAAAGCACGGAAGCTTAACGAAAGGGGAGCCTGAAGGAAGAGTCTAAACGAAAGGGGGAGTAACTGAAGCTAAAGACAGATCCACTAGGAGTCTGTTCGAGCAAGAGGGAGTCTGTGATTGCTGAAGATGATAAAGCTTTAAGAAGACTCAGAGAGAGAGAGAGAGAGAGAGAGAAAGACAAGATGCTACGAGATTGACTGCGGAAATATCCAAGGGGGAGTCTGTGAGTGCAGATATGTCTATCGCTTCCATCAATCCAGTTCGTAGCAGAAATTAGAAGAAAACATGATTTTATTATGTAATATGTAGGGAAAAAGGCAAGGTGGCATTATTGTAAATAAGGAAACCTTCCTTATTGCCTTGGCCTATAAATAGGACCCATAGGGTTATGTTTTAGAACTTTTACACATTTGGACTTGGGAGAGCTTGGAGCTTAGAGAGAGAAAGTAGAGAGAGAAAGTGCAAAAGGTGATTCACGCTGCTTGTATCTTTTCATATATTCTATAGAATCACAGGTTATATACGTTCTTGTGTTCGGTCCACGCACGCGCACGGATTCCGTACGTGTCGTTCGCAATCTTCTCGGAGTCGTTTACGGTCCTACAACGCGCTCACAAAATCCATAGCGATGCTATCCCATTTCCAAACAGGGATTTCAGGTTGTTCGAGAAGACCTGAAGGACGTTGATGTTCGGCTTTGACCTTTGAGCAAGTGAGACATTTCGAGCCGTACGCGGCGATGTCCTTTTTCATACCAGGCCACCAATAAGTCATACGCAAGTCATGGTACATCTTATCGGCACCAGGATGGATAGAGTATCGGGATTTGTGAGCCTTATTCATAAGGAGCTCACGAAGATTGTCGTGATTTGGCACCCAGATGCGATTGAGATAGTATTGAAGCCCATCAGACTTAGTTTCAAGTTGGTCGGCAGAAGCACCTCGTATTTCAACAATTAGACTACCTTCGTTGGCTGACGAGTATTGGGCTTCATGGATGCAAGCATGAAGATCACTAGTGATCTGAAAACAACGGATGCTACTAACATGAGTCTTACGACTAAGAGCATCGACCACAACATTCGTTTTACCAGGATGGTAATGGATCTCGCAGTCGTAGTCATTAAGAAACTCTACCTATCATCGCTAACGCATATTTAGTTCCTTTTGGTCAAAGATGTGCTGCAGGCTCTTATGGTCAGTGAAAACCACACACTTAGTACCATATAGGTAGTGTCGCCAAATCTTTAACTTAAAAACAACTGCGCCAAGCTCCAAATCATGGGTAGTATAGGTTTTCTCATGTATTTTGAGTTGTCGAGAGGCATAAGTGATGACCTTGTCCTGCTGCATGAGCACACAGCCCAGGCCATGGTTCGAGGTATCACAATATACCATGAAAGCGTCATTCCCATCAGGGAGAGCAAGTACAGGAGCGTTACAGAGCAGGTTCTTTAGAGTTTGAAAAGATTCCTCTTGCTCAGGACCCCAAGCAAAAGGTTTATCTTTCTGAGTCAACGAAGTGAGATGAACGACGATCTTTGAAAAGTTCGAGATAAATCGACGGTAATAACCCACCAATCCTAAAAAGAACGAATCTCAGATGCAGATTTAGGCGTACTCCAGTTCTTTACTGCTTCGATTTTGGAAGGGTTAACATGAGTTCCTTGCTTACTAACCACATGCCCGAGAAATTGTACTTCGTTAATCCAAAATTCGCACTTAGAAAACTTTGCGTATAAGCGTTCACCACGTAAAAGTTCTAGCATAAGGCGTAAATGTCGTTCATGATCAGCTCGAGTTTTCGAATAAATAAGAATATCATCAATAAAGACTATCACAAAACGATCCAAATAAGGTTTACAAACACGATTCATAAGGTCCATGAACACCGCGGGTGCGTTGGTCAAACCAAAAGGCATAACCACGAACTCATAATGTCCATAACGAGTACGAAAAGCAGTTTTGGGTATATCTTCTTTGAGAACACGGAGCTGATGATAACCAGATTGAAGGTCGATTTTAGAGAAACAGCTTGCGCCTTGTAATTGGTCAAAAAGGTCGTGGATACGAGGGAGAGGATAACGATTCTTAATGGTGACTTTATTAAGTTCACGGTAGTCGATGCACATGCGAAATGAACCATCTTTCTTCTTGACGAATAACACTGGAGCACCCCAAGGTGAGGTACTTGGATGTATGAAAGCTTTATCGAGTAGTTCTTGCATTTGACTAGATAATTCTTGCATCTCAGAGGGTGCAAGTCGGTACGGAGCCTTGCCAACAGGAGTTGAACTAGGTATAAGATCAATACAAAAATCAACAGTTCGAGGTGGAGGAAGACCAGGGAGATCTTCAGGAAAGACATCAGGGAAATCACACACTACTGGAACATCACTTACGCTCTTTCCCTTGCCCTTTTGTTCCACTATGTTGGCCAAAAAGGCAAAGTACTGCTTACGTAAGCATTTATTCGCCTGAGTGCATGACATCAACTTTAATTCTCTAGATGGTCGGTCTCCATAGACGTGCAAAGTATCACCAGACGGGAGAGGTAGGCGAACGTACTTCACGTGGCAAGCGATTTCAGCATGGTTCTTACGCAACCAATCCATGCCTACTATGATATCGAAACTACCCAATTGCATGGGTATGAGATCAATAGTGAAAACGTGATCGTTAAGAGTCAGTGAACAATCACGGAGAATAGAATCAACTAGAATAGACTTACCATCGGCAATCTCAATAGAGAATGACTTAGGTAGTTTAGAGCGTGCACAGTTTAACAAAGATTCAAATTCTACGGACACATAGCTTCTGTCGGCACCAGTATCAAATAGTATCGAAGCGTAAAGATTGTTAACGAGAAACATACCATTAACGACATCATTGTCGTTTCGCGCTGGTTCACGTTGATGTTGAACGTTCGTCCTCGAGCGACTTGCTGTTGCTCCTGATTCAGCTGGGGACATTGGGGACGGAGATGAGTGGTGTCCCCACATTTGTAGCATGCTCGCACGTTGTTTGCTAGTTTGGGGTTCTACTGCGCTGGCTGAGTTGGCTGTGCTTGCTGAATCTGATTGGCTTGATGGTAGTAAGGGGTTGTGTGACCATAGCGATTGCAGGTGGTACACAGGTGACAAGTCGCGTTGACAGGGTGATGATAGTTGCAAGTGGCACACTTGGGATGAACCCCAGTGTACGACTTCTTGGTGTTTTCTGGAGCAGGAGGGTTCGGAGTAGCAGCAGGAACGATAGTATTGCAAGCTGGGTTTGAATTTGCAGCAGGGACAATTGCATTGCAGCCAGAGTTTTGAGACTTTCATTTCTTGTTCTTGTTGCCACTTGGTTGCTGGGTGATCAGGTTAGCTGGTTTTGAGGGAGCAGGTGTCCCGAACTGTTTGTCACGGACGCGGTTGTTGTTCAGACTTGCTGCAAGGCGGTAAACTTCTTCGATGGATTCGAGCTGAGCTGCCTCAATAGCGTCACGCATAGCAGGAGGTAACCCATGAATGTAGTTCGTGATCATGCGCTTGGGAGTAGACACTAAGTGGGGTACGATTATACTGAGTTGCTTAAAGCAGGGAGTATAAGCCAGGTTATCACCACCAACTTGTTTCAGATGCCAGAATTCGTCCTCAAGTTTCTGCTACTCATGAGGAGGGCATAATTCAAGCATCATCAGTTCCCTAACCTCTGCCCATGGTAAAGCATAAGCTTCATCATTGGGGCGGATGTTCCTCTTATTTGTCCACCATTCCAGAGCTCTGCCTTGAAACACGCCAGTTGCACTCCTAGTCTTTAGATGCTCAGGGCACTCACTGTTGATGAAAGTAACTTCTATGCTGTCGAACCATTCCAGCATTGCAGTCACCCCATCACTGCCCGTGAAAGGCTTAGGGTTGCAAGAGACAAAGTGTTTGTAGTTGAAACTCACAGGCTTAGGTTGGACCGCTTTAGAGTCAACAGAGGAGGGAGGAGTGTTTGATCCCTGGATTTCAGTGACAATCTTGGGAACAATGCGTGCAATCTGGTCGGCCATGAAAGACATCATCCTGTTTCACATAGCTTAATCAAGTTGTAAAAACGTTCAACATGTTTCACATAGTTTAACCAAGGCTTTCACGTAGTATAATATGAATAAAGCATCATAAATTTAGTTCGTTCCTGAGAGATTATTATTATTATTATTGTTTTATATTGCGGAGATAGTGTGATTCGTGTAACAGTTTCGAAATGGATAAAGTATCGAGTATAAACACCACATGTAAATCGAGATAACATAAAAGATAGGCTTCATAAAACATAAGATTGTTTCGGGTAGAGAAACGTCGACTAACCAAAGAAAATGGAGCACCGTTTCGAATTAAGGCAACGTGCTTTGGCCTGCTAGACAAATACGTTCATCGATGTTAGGCCTACGATATTTGTCCTTTCGGTCACTACACGTCCTTAAATTGATTTGGGAAGATTCGAGACTTTGGCGAGACTGAAAATCAAAGAGTGGGACTAGTTATCAAGATGCGAGTTTCACCTCTAACTTGGTAACATCATACCCTAAATGTTGTCGGTACTTATCAAAAGATAAGACCATTAGAATAAGAGATGGAAATTTCCTTCAAGGTTCGGCTATCACTCCTAACTTGAGGGCAAATTTCGTGCAAAATACAAGTATAGCTGGATGAAAGTCGTCATCAAAGGCGGGAATCACCGCTATTTTGATGAGTCGTTTCGATTTTGTTACAAGAATGTTTTCAAAGCGTCCAAGTGTGTATCGTGTTAGCCTTAGGAAAGACATGTAAGTTTAACAAGGAAGTGTTGCTAGGAAGCATGTAAGGTAGAATGCATAAGTTTTAAACAACAAATAAGAGTTAAAGTTCCTAGAACTACAGACTAGGGCAAAGCATTCCTACTTTTTCTTAATTCCCTATAGTTATGGCTCTGATACCAATCTGTCACACCCCAACCGATGGCGGAAACATCAGGGCGCGACACTAAGCGAATCAGATTGCTCAAGAGAATCCATAACACTACTTGTTTCAATATAGATTAATCAAAATTTCATAAATATGTCTAAAATGTCAAACACGTTCCACGGCCAACATAATGTATCAAAACAACATAAACATTCAAATATTGTTCAAAATTGTCTAATTAACTAAGATGAGTTTCTAAGCATCATCCTAGCTTGTTTTCTTGATCCTTAGCTACTATCAACCTGCAACATGTATTAAAATAAAATCAACAAAAATGTTGGTGAGCATACAAGTTTGAATACATATAACATAATAGTTTAAACGTTTAAAACTTATATCCAACACGAACAACATATCACAAGTTTCAGCATGCTAGTTAACGTGGTTCATATGATAACCCAAGTCTCCAACGCGTTAACGTGCGAAAATCGAGTTAAAGTGTCTGGCAGACTGTAACAACTCGTATCAAAAGTCCTAATTATTATTTTATTTTTTCCAAAAGGAAACCTTAATTGAGACACCCAAGTGATTCTGCACAAACCCTAAAATTTTCAGAATAATCAGAATCAGGATCAGGGCCCCTAAAACTCAGGGGGTGTAAACCCTAGTTACGATTATCCATATAAAACGCTGTCAAAATCGAATTTTACAATTTTGCCGACTCAGCAAGCCTACACACACGGGGCTACCCTATGGTAGGTGGTGACCGGTCGCGCCACGCGACGCCCCCAGGGGTACCCCTCGCGTCACGCGAGGGGGTCAAAATTTGGGTATAAATAGGGGTGTTTGGGACTTGAATTTTGGCACTTGAACGACGAAGAAATTCGTTATATACACTGAGATATCGTAGAAACAGTTCAAAAACACACACGATTCACGAAGTGCTGCCGCAATAACAGGGTAATAACTCGATCGCTGCTACGATTCAATGTCCGATTGATTAAACTATCCCATGGATGTTTAAGTGCTGCCCACATTAGGGTTTATGCTTTGTCATTCGTTGTTAATTCAATGGATGTTTAAGTATCTTACTTTGTCATTCGATGTGAGGGTTTAATCTCGTGAGTTATCGTAAATGCTGTATTAAGTTACTAACCGAGTTATGTGCATGTTATTAAATTTAGGTTAAAAGGCTAATCAGTAGGCTAGGCTCTGCTCAAATTAAATCTGCAATGTGAGTCATTCTCTTTTTATCAAATTACTTTCAAATCATGTTTATTTTCAAAGGTTATAATTACAGTGATTAAGTTTATGTAATCACCAAGTTACAGCCGATATGTGGGGTTTTGTATATATTACTTGATAATCTTCACCATTGGACAACGAGTTAGCCAAGGAGTGATATGACCATAGTCACAGACACCATTGGACAACGGGAGGGCCAATGGGTCGAGTGACAAATACTGTGGGTAGTTGGTTGATATCTGGAAACATTGTAATCTCTCTTAATACTGTAAATTATAACAAATGAGTCATTTTAGTAAAATAGAATGATTCACCAGTATTTCCCGCTGACAAGACCTTTTTCAAACATGTTTCAGGTGATCTGTTGTGATCAAGGAAAAGTGCCGTGAAGCACTACAAGCTTAAGGAAGTGGCTCAATATAAAATAAAGAAACATGTTTTGTAAAATAAAAGATTTCTCCGTGAAATCTTATGATTGTAAATTATCGGGGTTTCATCCCAAGTTGTGAAATAAAATAATCGGGAAAATTGCAGTTTTAAAAAGATCCTGAAGAAAACTTCCGCTGTTAAATAAATACCACGGGATTTTCTGTCTCGCGGCTCCTGAAACGGGTTAAACCGGGTCGGGGGCCATGACAGAAAAAGGTGGTATCAGAGCCACTGATTTAAGCCAATTAAGTATTTAGAAAATACTTAATTTTTCTACTTGTCATTTTATGAATATGTGTTTTCTTATTTGAATATTTGTGAACAGTATGGGTAAGCAAAAGCTGTCAAACATCTATCTTAAATTAGATAGGTCATCAAACGAGAAGGGAAGTTCATCCCAAACCAAATCCTCAAATCACTCTGTAATTCCTGAAGAAGGAATATTTGTGCTAAAGGCACAATATGAGGAACCACTTTCTCTTAATAAAAGAAATTTGATTTTTAAGAAAAGTCAGGAGAAAATAAAGAAATTCCGAGAAAAGAAGATTAAACAGGAAACCCATGAATTAACCAGTAAAACACCTTGGGAAGACAAGTTAGATGAAAAATGGGCAGATCTTTATATGCTAGCCACTGTAACAGTAAATGCAAATCTTTAATATTTTGACTTAAGTTTTAGTACCGTTATCACCTACAAATCCAGAAACCATATCCAGTAAATAAATAAATAAACAAACCCTAGTGTGTTTTAATTTTCAGTTGTTTTGTAGTTACCCAGTCTGAAATAATATTTAAAGGTTATCTATGAAATTTTGTTATTAAATTTTTAACTTAGTATTGGTGTGTATTTTGCATGTATACTAAACAGCATGAGTGACTTGTCTGACGCCCTTAAGAATTTAAATCTATATCCGGTAAAAATAGAGGTTTCCAGAGATTTCAATAGGTATATACCCGACATAGAAGAACCTATGGAATTCAATGCTCCACCTCCAGAGAAACCTAAGCCCAAGAAAAGGAGAAGATTCGTGGGATGGAGGCGTGTGCGTAGGAGGAAACCCGCCACTAGAAAGATTCCCAAAATAGAAAATCCCTTAGACAAAGGGAAGGGGATTGAAGTCGGGGAAGAGTCTAGGCAGATGGGAATACAGTTTGAAGAATATTCTAAGCAAATAGAAATGGAGATTGGAGGAGGTTATAAACAAACCCAGATAGAAATTGGAGAAAGCTCTAAACAAACACAGGAAATGACATTACAGGAAGAGCTAGATTTTATATTGGCAAGCTGTGATACTATTCAGCCTGTCAATTAAAATGTTTTTAATCATCCTATTGAAACCCAACTTCCAATGAATTTGGAACCAGCAATCCCAGAACCTATAATCCACACCCAACCTTTAGGAATGGACGAGTGGTGGACGAATGATTGGCAGTTCCAAAACCTGCTCAACAGTCCTTATTCCTTTCTTCCTCAATTTGACCCAGAATCTATACCTAATCCACCTATGAGCAATGAGAATTTAGCTGAACTCCGCCACTTTGGCGAGGAATTAATGGATGCAGGAAATAGGATCAGGGAAGTAGGAGAACAGATCTCCTGGAAATACGACGAGAGGGAACGTCGTTACTGAAATACCATCGGACGAAAGATAGTAGGTTGTGAAACTATGGTTGTAAATAAATAAGTAAAATATAGCTTGTGAAATAACCTAAAATAAAACTTGTGTAAAATAATCAGTGTGTAATGATGCATAATATATATAAAAAGGGGGAATCGAGAAATCGATAGTTTTGACTGTATAAGTGTCTTGTGAAATTTGTATGATTATTTGTTATTTATTTGATACTAATAAATTATATATATTAATTATCAGATGGAAAACGCTAATAACGAACCAGTAAATGAGGTTAATCAATCTGAGCAACATCCGGAGGATCAATTTCTAAATAAGCAAGATATAGAAAATATCGTTGCTCAAGGGATAGCCAACGCTATTCCAGCAATAGTTGCTGCTGTTAGAAATCCAATCGAATCTCAACAAATCATTCCTAGCAAAGGTATTTCTGAAGATAACTTCAGTAATAGCCTAAATGGAGGTGGTAATCATACTAATCACGACAATAATCCACGGCAGGCTCCGCTCCCTAAGAAAATGAAAGCTGCAACGCCTGGTTGCACTTACAAAGAATTTCTTGCTTGCAAACCCGCTGAATTTGCATGCAATGAAAGAGCGACTGCGGCACTGCGTTGGTTAGAGAAAACCGAGGCCGTGATTACAATAAGTAAATGTGCCATGGACGATCAGGTCATGTACGCGTCAAACATTTTTAAAGAATGGGGGCTAGAATGGTGGAACACGGTGTTACAAGCAAAATGAAGGATGATGGCGTATGCTATGAATTGGGAAGAATTTAAGAGTCTTGTAGAAAGAAAATTCTGTCCCGAATATGAAAAAGATCAAATGGCAAATAAGTTCATAAACCATAGAATGATGGGTGTAGATTGTCGCGGTTATACTTCGACATTCTTTGAATATGCTAGAGTGGTACCAACACTGGCTTCGCCAGAACCGGTACTCATTTCTCGTTATATTTGGGGATTGATTGGTGAAATCCACAATATCGTTAAAGCTGCGAGACCTCGTACTATTGACGATGCAGTGGAATTAGCCAACACCCTAACTGATGAACTGGTGCGCACAAGTGATGATAACAGGAAAAAGGAACTGGCTCAGAAAATTACGCAAGGAGTTCGTATGGGTAATAGTAGCAACTTCAAGAGAAGAGGAACAGGGCAATTTTCAAAGCCGCCTTTCTGCAGGAATTTCAAAAGGAAACATTTTGGAAGATGCAATGTAACCTGCAATTTCTGCAAAGCTGTAGGACATCGGGACGAAAACTGCAGAAAGAAAACTATAATCTGCTTTAACTGTGGAGAAGCAGGGCATTTTATAACAGAATGTCCTAAATTGGCTAAACCAGCAGACAACAAAACCAAGACGGCCGACGGAGCTACTAAAAAGAATGTCAGAGCATTCCAGCTGACCACTCAAGAAGCAGAACTCATTCCAGATGTGATAGCTGGTACGTTCCTAGTTCACAACGTGTATGTAAAAGTATTATTTGACTCTGGTGCAAACCAAAGTTTTATCAATACTTCATTATGCCAAGCTCTTAACTTACCCTTAACCAACCTTAGGCAGATTTTTACAGTCGAAACGGCAGACGGAAATTCTGTTAGCATAGATAAAGTTTTGCAAAAGGAAAATATAGAACTTTCAGGTCATAAATTCTTTGCAAACCTATTACCTATGAAATTAGCCGAATTTGATGTTGTGTTAGGAATGGATTGGTTAGTAGCCAACCATGCTCGAATTCTTTGTGATCAGAATTCCATAGAAATTCAAGCACCCACCGGAGAAGTAATTATGATTACAGGAGATAAACCGCGTAAGCCCATGAAGTTCATATCAGTAATGAAAATTGCTAGTTATGAACGAAAATAAGGAATAGTATACATGATTTCAGTAATCATTAGTACTAAGGGTAAAGAACTTAAGGAAATTCCTGTAGTCTCAGAATACCCAGATGTATTCCCAGAAGAGTTACCAGGATTACCACCAGATAGGGAGGTAGAATTTAGAATTCATTTAATTCCCGGAACTATACCGATAGCCAAGGCACCTTATCGGTTAGCACCCACAGAAATGTTAGAACTGAAAAAGCAATTAGATGAATTACTAAGTAAAGGATTCATACAACCTAGTTCATCCCCGTGGGGAGCACCAGTATTGTTTGTTAAGAAAAAGGATGGTTCAATGAGAATGTGTATTGATTATAGAGAATTGAATAAGGTTACAATTAAGAATCGATACCCATTACCTAGGATTGATGATCTTTTCGATCAACTTCAAGGAGCTAGATGTTTTTCTAAGATCGACTTACGTTCCGGATATCATCAATTGAAGGTACAAGAGGAAGACATACCTAAAACTGCTTTCAGGACTAGGTACGGTCATTACGAGTTTACAGTCATGCCCTTTGGGTTAACAAATGCTCCTGCAGCATTTATGGACATGATGAACAGAATTTGTAAACCGTATTTGGATAAATTTGTAATTGTCTTCATCGACGATATACTAATTTATTCCAAAAATCAGGAAGAACATTGTCAGCACTTGCATGCACTCTTAACTTTGTTAAGAAAAGAAAAACTGTACGCCAAATTCTTGAAGTGTGAATTTTGGTTGCAAGAAGTGCAATTCTTAGGACACGTGGTGAATCACGAAGGTATTCATGTAGACCCTGCTAAGATAGAGGCAATTACCAAATGGAAGGTTCCGCAATCCGCAATGGAAATTAGAAGTTTTATAGGTTTAGCTGGATACTATAGACGGTTTATTAAGGATTTTTCCAAAATAGCTGTACCATTAACTAAGCTAACCTGTAAAGCAGTTAAGTTTGAATGGGGAACTAAACAAGAAGAAGCCTTTAGGATCTTGAAACAGAAATTAACCAATGCTCCAATCTTAGCCATACCAGAAGGAACTGAAGATTTTGAAGTATATTGTGATGCTTCAAAACTAGGATTTGGATGTGTGCTAATGCAACGCAAGAAGGTAATTGCGTATGCCTTAAGGCAATTGAAAAAGCACGAGGAGAACTATATGACTCATGACTTAGAATTAGGAGCCGTAATTTTTGCCCTTAAGATTTGGAGACATTATCTGTACGGAAGTAAATTTACTATCTATACAGATCATAAGAGCTTAAGATACATATTTGGGCAAAAAGAATTGAACATGAGACAAAGGAGATGGATGGAAATCTTAAGTGATTACGACTGTGATATTTAGTATCACGAAGGAAAGGCAAATGTAGTTGCAGATGCCTTAAGTCGTAAATATCATGAAAAGCAAAAATGAGTTTGTGCTCTCAGATTAAATCTACAATTAGATTTAATGGAACAATTGAAGAATGTTCAAACTACAGCAATCAAAGATGATGCTGAAGGAATGAAAGGAAGAATAAAAGAGTTAGAACAAGGAACTGATGGAATTTGGAGATTCCACAAAAGAAGGATTTGGGTACCTAAGCAAGGAGAACTAAGAAATAAGATTTTAGAAGAAGCCCATAAATCCAGGTATACCATGCACCCTGGAAACAATAAAATGTACCAAGATTTAAGAAATAACTTTTGGTGGATAGGAATGAAAAAGGATATAGCTAGATATGTTTCTAAGTGTCTTACTTGTTCACAAGTTAAGGCAGAATATCAGAAACCTTCAGGACTACTACAACAACTAGAGATGCCTGTATGGAAATGGAAACTCATAACAATGGATTTTGTTACTAAGCTACCCAAAACCAGAAAAGGTAATGACACGATTTGGGTAATTGTGGATCGATTAACCAAATCAGCTCATTTTCTACCCATGAAAGAAACCTTTAGTATGAAAAGGTTAGCAAAGTTGTATGTAGATGAAATAGTATCCTTACATGGAGTTCCACTCTCCATTGTTTCGGATAGGGATAGTCGTTTCACTTCCCATTTCTGGACTAGTTTCCAAGAAGCCATGGGAACTCGACTAAACCTAAGTACTGCATATCATCCTCAAACAGACGGACAAAGTGAAAGGACAATCCAAACTCTGGAAGACATGCTCAGGGCATGTGTGATAGATTTTAGTGGAAATTGGGATGACCATTTACCATTAATTGAATTCTCCTATAACAATAGTTATCATTCAAGTATTGAAACTGCCCCATTCGAGGCACTATATGGAAGAAAGTGCAGAACTCCGGTTTGTTGGGCAGAAATAGGAGAAAGTCAATTGTCAGGACCTGAAATACTGCAAGAAACGACCGACAAGATTACTCAAATCAAGGAAAGACTGAAGACAGCTCGAGATCGTCAAAAGAGCTATGCAGACAATAGACGCAAGCTACTCGAGTTTCAAGTTGGAGACAAAGTACTATTAAAAGTTTCACCTTGGAAAGGATTAGTTCGATTCGGTAAGAAAGGAAAGCTAAGTCCAAGATACGTTGTAACACCCCGAAAATATAAAACTTTATAATTTTAATTATAAAGTTTAAATAAACAAGAATATTATTTAACTAGGAAATTAAAACCTAGTTAACTACAAGTCTAGAAATAACTTAAAATAGGGTTAATATAACCAAACTATATATTGAACAAAAGTGGAGGGGCCTAAGTTGTAAAGATTGAAATTACATTATTATTTTTAATAAAAACAAAACCAAACACCCCATTTTGGGATGTCTGGTCGTACAGAAGAAGCCAGGGGCGATTTCCCTACTCTCAAAACCCTAAACATCACTAAACTCTCAAATTGAAGGCTCAATCCAAGCTGAAATCGAAATTAAAGCATAGATTATTGATCCTCATCGCAAGAGGATTACAAGGTATGTAAAATTTGATGAAAACTCTCAACTCGAAATTCTCATGAAATTGGGATTATCTGTAATTTATGGTTGCATGTTAGTTTTATGATGAATTAGGAACAATACAGTGTCTAGGGACAAACCCTAGACCAATACAAGTTGAAATCATGTGAAATTTTAGTAAAATCCATGAACACCATTGTAGGTGATTAGTGGGTTATGTAGATTTTAATGAACACTAGGAAATTGTGTTGTTCTAGTGTAATTTGACAATTGTGAAGTGATTTCAGAATCATAGAAGCTAATAATCTTGTAAAATGGTTGATTGATGTGAAATTAGGGCTAAGAGATAAGCTAGAGACTTGATATTTAATCATGTAAAAATCTGCCTTTAAGGTGTTTGTGAAAATGCCTCAAAGAAGGCTTAAAACTGAAATTCAAAGTTGAAAAGCATAATTATGATGTTTCGGCGTATTATGTGAAGTATGATTTAAAGAGAGTTCTAACATCTTATAAATGAACTCTATAGGAAAGGACGTAGGAGCGTCAAGCGGACAAGCGGGTGGCGAATCACGTTTGAAGGGCCTACTTTGAAGGTATGTAACTTGACCCGTTACATCAAATAAATTGTTGTTAAACTATACATAGTCGCATTGTAGAATAGAAGTTGTGTTGATCGTTACTTGAATTAATAAGGTTAGAATTGATAAGGAACCGTTTGGTGGTCATCATATTGGAGGATTTCCACAAGATGAGCCAACGGGTCGGATAATAGAGTGAATTATAGTATTGTTGTTTTAATTAGTTAGCAATGGCAATAACAAGCACAAGAGCATTAAACCATGGGATTGGTAAGGAAATGCAGGTGATGCTAAGCTCTGGAAGATGGGCATAAAGCGCCATAGGCTTGCTAGTGAAATGGTAGTAAAATGGGTAGAGTTAAAGTGGGTCGAATAAATGTATAGTGACATTTAGTCGTTCGGTCCGTAAGTTAAATTTTTGGTATGATAGTTGTAATGAGTGTGTCCGTAATGAATTTACAGACTTATAGAAAAAGAATCACCTAAACCAACATGTGGATTCGGGTGAAATCAACAATACGGTCAAAATGGTAAAGTTACAGGAGCTACCGTAAGTTACGGTCTCCACCGTAACTTACGGTAGACAACAAAATAGTTACGGCAGACTTATACTGCCTTACGGCAGACTATAATGAATCAGCATCTACCGTAACTTACGGTAGACACCGTAAGGTACGGTAGAGTCTAGAAAACCTTGTATTTTTATTTTCCTTTCACATTTCGATGTCAGAACTGTTTTTATGCATTACATAAATGTCAAAACTAACATTTTTAGTGGTTTTGACCTTAGGTGAGGATGTGGATCTTACGGGTGGCGGTCAAGCAAGTTTTGAAGAACCGAACACACTTTAGAAGCTTCCGCGATATCTAACTTTAATAGACAATGATTTTGGCATATAAACATTTTGATAAACAATTTATGAATGTTTGATTTAGTCGTTAGTAGACTAATGTTTTGCTACTTATGAACTTTATCTATGAACTTATGTTATATGTTGGACATCTTTTATATAAAATTGTATGAATTTTATTAAATTCAAGTAGTAATTAGAAAGGGTGTTACAAGTTGGTATCAGAGCTTAAGGTTGTCAACAAAGTGTTCGGTTCAAGCTTGATCGATCGTCCGGTAAGAATTAATTGCTTTACTAGACTTACTAGAATACTAGAAAAAGGAAATTTGAATTGATGTGCACGGGAAGTGCATGTTTACACACTCAAACCCGGAAAAGTGCACTAAGCATAAATGGTTTAAGCAAGTGGTGAACTTGGCTAGATCAAAATGAATGACGCATATGTCATAAATGAAATGTTTAACAATTAGTGTAAACATTTCAATTTCAAGATGACGGAAAGATGGGAGGAGTGTATGAATACGCTCGAACCCGGGAAAATACACTAAGTAAGAAAGGTAAGGCAAGATATATACTTGACCAAACCGAAAAGGAATAACACGTTATTTATGATTGAATGAGAGTGATATAAATTTCCGTATAATAAGATGGAAATGAATTAAATAATTATTGATAAAGCGTGATGGATGTTTCAGTTAAAGAAATGTCTGGAGTAACCGTAGATGATTCGACATCTCAATTGACTGAACAAATGAAAGCTAAGATTTCTGAGGAGGTCGGAAAAGTTCTAGAAAATAGTCTATCACAGTATATTGATAGATTACAAACCACAATCGTGCCGGTGGTAAACGATATGATGACTGAATTAAAAGACAGCATACTACAAGAAATAGAAGAAAGGAGGGTGTTGGATATGAATCCAAGATCCGTAAAGAAGTCCAAGTCTAATAAAGCTCTCAAGAAGGGAGTTACAAAAAGTGTGTTACATCAGTGTAGATTTTGAGGAAAAATTCACAAGGGCACATGTGGTAAGCCAAGACATAAAAAGTCTAAATGTCCAGGGAGGCTTGGAACCAAGGACACAACCGACACAAAAATCTGATGCCCAGAAATCAAGGACAAAGTTGTTTTATATAACAGACACGGAGGCTAAAGCTGAACCTGATGTCGTTTCAGGTATACTCTTGTAAATTAAATTTCAGCATGAATTTTTAATTATTACGAGTGCAAATAAATCGTTTTCTTTATATCGATTTATTTAACATTCTACATTAGTGTCAACGAAATTACCAAGGCTTTGAAAAATAAAAATAGGTAATAATAAAAGTTCTATTGTTTATAAGAGGTGCTGAAACTGTACGTTGAGCATCGAGGTAAAAATAATCATGATAAATATTGCCTTGGGAAGGGGTGCGCGCACACTCGAACCCGAGAACGTAATGAAAGATAAGCGTCATAATAGGGAGGAGTGTAATAACATCCGAACCCTGGGAGTTTACAATAGTAATAGATGACAAGGACATGGTTATAGACTAAGCCAAACTAAATGAAACAGATAGAAACATCGTTTATGTCAACAAACGATGTGGATAAATTCCATACAACGATATGAAACAATAACATGAAATGAATTGATTTTGTTATTGTAACAATGGGTTAAAGTCAGAAATCAAGAGATTAAGATTTGGATAGGAATATCCTCGAAAGAGAAACCAAATGGACAATATGTATTATTTGTTGCTGTAAATAATGAAATACCAATAAATTTGGATTTAGAAGCTCGGGTATGGGTAGATACCCAAGTAACATGTTATTAATAAATTCCTCCTGAGGAAGAATGATAGTCACCTTGATGAGGGTGAATATGTAAAAGAATTAGTAAGACAAACATTATGAAAGCGTTAGAATAAGAACGAGTAAACCCCAAAGGCCGAATAACAATAACAGTAGTTTACCAAATAAGACTTGAGACATGGGCCTTCTGGACATTTGTAAAAGAAACAGACCTAAGGGTCGCTGACAAAAGAAAGGTGGTGTACGGATTGAATAAAGTATAGTAGTTGATATCCCAAGTAAGCGCGACCTGGATAATGAAAGCGTGAAATATTATTGAATCTATGGGATAAGTCATAAAAGAGTATGAAAGGGAAAACGCAAACCAATGAAACCGGAGTGTTAAAAAAATATTAAGATCAAGAACCCGGGTAACGGGTTGAAAGGAAATAGAGGCATAAACCAAATAACGGCATGAGTAAAATAAACCGACGCGAAGGACACATAAGAAGTCATAGAGTTGGAAAGATAATCCGAAAGAAAATGAGTGTAGCCTTAGACTACGGTCAAGGTCAAACGAATAGAAGATGATCCATGGGATCACCATAACCTCCAAATTATAAACAATGTAAAGGCCTACGGGAACAAAATGACCATAGGGTCGCAAATACAAATGGAACAAACTAGGGGGGTCTCACCTTAAAAAAGGTGAAGACCTAATAGAATAGTCTACAAGGCTAAGTAAAGGAACCTACGGGTCAATAATATAAAGCATGGAGAACCAATTATGATTCCTCGCGTAAAATGATAATTCCGAAGAATAATCCTCGTCGTCAATTCCTTAATATGATTAATCGACATGGTTAAACAAAAAAACATTAAACTAAAATTCAGTTTTAGTAAAGAAACGATGTTCTAACACCTAAGAATACCGAGAGAGAAATTAGAAAATGGTTAGTATTAAAGAATATAAGTCTAACGTCAAAAGCAGTAAGATAATGCAATCGGAGGAAAGATTCTTAAGAATGAAAGGTCAAGGTAAAACTAAACATGGCGTGATGTTATCACGGACACAAAAGTAATATAGAATGTAATCACGTTATAGTGTGAATGACTAGATATGGAAGTATAAACACGCAAAGGGCCGATGACGGCAATATTGCATACCCGAATGACGAGGTATGAGGTAAAATGGTGACCAATTAGTTTAGGCAATAAAACAAGTTGTAGCCTAAATAACACTGTGACCTAGGTAGAGCGCTTGTTAAATTAAAACTAGTGTCAAGTAAGTATGGCTTACACTAGTCTTATATTTTAGAATATTCTCTATCGTATTAGTTACGAATAAGATAAATACATAGTTGAGGTATGATGTTTCGGCGTGTAGACGTACGGAACAAGATAGTTGAGCATGACAAGAAACCATGTGGAGGGTTTAAAAGGAGTAAATCGGTAATTCGATCATTTTATGACAAATGGAAAATGAACTTTTAAATGATTACCTTATAGGGTAAACCAAAACAAACAATAAGGGTAAAACGGTAAATTGGTCACGCGTCGACCATAACTATTGGTTTTAAAAGACACTTATGAAGTAAGCCTTAATAGGCCGAAAAGTGTTAAGAAATGAATTATAAGTAAAACGACCGCACGATGTAAATCGAAGCGAGTCATATAGTCGAGATGAAAATACATGTCATCTCGCTAATAAAATCGGTCATTTAGACCAAACAGGTCAAAGGGTGAAGATACTGTAACAACCCTCGGTAAAACCAACACTCTCATAATATTTCGACACCCCATTATATTGTAAAATGTCCCCATATATCTTATATTACACCCCGTATGTGAAAACCGAGCCCGAAATAGGTTATAATATATAAAATAAATTAAAAATAAGAAAAATTGAGTTGAGGCGGGCCGCGTAGACCCACCCCAACATCTCACGCGGGCGGTATAAGGGCTAGAACTAACTTCGTTGATTTCATTAGTTCAAGCGGGCCGCGTAAGCCTTAGCTTACACTAACGCGAGCCGCGAGAAACCTATACACGCGAAGACACCAGATGCCGACACGTGTCGACATCGTGTCAAGTCTACTTGGTGACCGGACTAAGCTATTCTGTTGACCAGGTTTGACGCGGGCCGCGTAAACCTTGTCTATGTTTTACGTGGGCCGCGACAGGACTAGAATCAGACCATATAAATAGATAGCATCAGTTTACGTTTTTCGTCGCTCACAATCTCAATTCTAAATCCCAATTCTGTAGAGAAGTTATAATACACGGGTATTATACCCCTAATTAGCGAGGTTCTACTCCGTTGTAAGTATTATAACCCCAGTTTCGTAATAGTTACGCTGCCCGATTGATTTAGGGTTCCGTAACAACTGTCGTGGTTCTGCCCGACGTAGTTGTTGGAATGCCGTCTCGGGGAGGGTATTATTAATATTTTCAAAGGGTTATGATACTAACCAATGTACATTTGTATAAATTATAGATTATACCCAGGAAACCCTTACAAGAAGCCTAAGATAGCAAAGTGAGTTTATCCTCTTTTTGTTAATCTTTTTGGAATGTTTTACAAAACCTTAAATGTTTTACTATGAAATTAAGCGGTGATTGAGTCTTTGTAGTTCTTCAATTACTGCCGGTATTATGGGGTTTTGTATACAAAATTTACTACGAGTAGTAGTAAGTCTGAATGACAGTGCATTACCATTGGACGACGAGTTAGCCAATGGGTAATTTGACCATAGCCATAGATCCGGTCGAGTGGCAAATATTGAATGAGTAATTGTGTAGAAATAAACAATGTGATCGCTCTCAATACTGTTTTAATTGATAAAAATGTTTCTTGATTAAACTGGGATTCACTCACCAGTATTTCCGACTGACAAATGTTTTTAAAACGCGTTACAGGTAACACAATGTGAACAGCCAATTAGTGAAAAGCCAGCTGGAAAGCACTGAAGGCTTGGGAAAATGTGGCTATAAAAGTTACCTAATAAACGATGTTTTAAATTCAATAAAATAGGGTTTGTCCCTATAAATGTATTGTAATAAGAAACTTGGGTTTTGCCCATGTTATTATTAATATCAAATATGGTGGTTTTCCTCTGATAAACATTTCCTAACTACGGTCCTGATGTAAATTCCGCTGCAAGACTAAACAAACTGATACCACCAAAATCTGAGCTCGCGCCCGCCTGATCCCGGGAATCAGGGATCGGGGGTTGCGACAGATACCACCTTTTGATAATAGCGACTAATGATTCTTGTCGAGTTATATGATTTCAGGAATAAATGTAGAAATGATATTTGCATCGCTATTATTTAGCGAATATTATAGCAAGGCATTAAAACAGGTCAATACATTGACCCGAGCCAGGTATGTGTAATAGAGTAATTACTCATTTAGAACGTAAGGTTCAATGAGCATTAAATGAAGTCTTAGATAGACAATGGGTTACTTAAATGGGTAAACCGAATGTTTTAAAAGAGGGTCGTGGCGTTTCGAAAAGCATAATGACTTTTCAAACAAGATCATAACTCAAAAGAAGAATTATGGGTCAAACATGCTCTCAAAAGACCTTGTCGTAATTGAAAGACTAAAAAGGACCAAAACGCCCTTGTTAGCTAATTCGAACAAACAACCTTTAAAGGTTGTTTGGAAACGAGTTTTATGATTAGGTAAATACTTAGAATAAGTATAGAAGCTGAAAGAGGTATTATATTAGTCAAATGGCACTATTTGAGTTTTCGTCGTAAAATAATGATTCGAGAGGTAAAATTTGGTTTATATAGATCACCATATTAAACCCACCATAAATACAGTTGTGGTGGAGATTATAGGATAAGAAATGTGGTGATGGAATACTAGAAGCAATTGCGAAACAAACAAATTGATCAAGTCAAGATCAAGTGGGAGCATAGGAAAGGTTCGGACACTACGTTGGAGTCCGAAGAGGAGATACGACGTCTCCACCCTACATTATTTGGTACGTACTTTGGTTTCGGGGACGAAACCCTTTTAAGGGGGGGGTGGACTTGTAACATCCCGAAAATATAAAACTTTATAATTTTAATTATAAAGTTTAAATAAACAAGAATATTATTTAACTAGGAAATTAAAACCTAGTTAACTACAAGTCTAGAAATAACTTGAAATAGGGTTAATATAACCAAACTATATATTGAACAAAAGTGGAGGGGCCTAAGTTGTAAAGATTGAAATTACATTATTATTTTTAATAAAAACAAAACCAAACACCCCATTTTGGGATGTCTGGTCGTACAGAAGAAGCCAGGGGCGATTTCCCCACTCTCAAAACCCTAAACATCACTAAACTCTCAAATTGAAGGCTCAATCTAAGCTGAAATCGAAATTAAAGCATAGATTATTGATCCTCATCGCAAGAGGATTACAAGGTATGTAAAATTTGATGAAAACTCTCAACTCGAAATTCTCATGAAATTGGGATTATCTGAAATTTATGGTTGCATGTTAGTTTTATGATGAATTAGGAACAATACAGTGTCTAGGGACAAACCCTAGACCAATACAAGTTGAAATCATGTGAAATTTTAGTAAAATCCATGAACACCATTGTAGGTGATTAGTGGGTTATGTAGATTTTAATGAACACTAGGAAATTGTGTTGTTCTAGTGTAATTTGACAATTGTGAAGTGATTTCAGAATCATAGAAGCTAATAATCTTGTAAAATGGTTGATTGATGTGAAATTAGGGCTAAGAGATAAGCTAGAGACTTGATATTTAATCATGTAAAAATCTGCCTTTAAGGTGTTTGTGAAAATGCCTCAAAGAAGGCTTAAAACTGAAATTCAAAGTTGAAAAGCATAATTATGATGTTTCGGCGTATTATGCGAAGTATGATTTAAAGAGAGTTCTAAACATCTTATAAATGAACTCTATAGGAAAGGACGCAGGAGCGTCAAGCGGACAAGCGGGTGGCGAATCACGTTTGAAGGGCCTACTTTGAAGGTATGTAACTTGACCCGTTACATCAAATAAATTGTTGTTAAACTATACATAGTCGCATTGTAGAATAGAAGTTGTGTTGATCGTTACTTGAATTAATAAGGTTAGAATTGATAAGGAACCGTTTGGTGGTCATCATATTGGTGGATTTCCACAAGATGAGCCAACGGGTCGGATAATAGAGTGAATTATAGTATTGTTGTTTTAATTAGTTAGCAATGGCAAAAACAAGCACAAGAGCATTAAACCATGGGATTGGTAAGGAAATGCAGGTGATGCTAAGCTCTGGAAGATGGGCATAAAGCGCCATAGGCTTGCTAGTGAAATGGTAGTAAAATGGGTAGAGTTAAAGTGGGTCGAATAAATGTATAGTGACATTTAGTCGTTCGGTCCGTAAGTTAAATTTTTGGTATGATAGTTGTAATGAGTGTGTCCGTAATGAATTTACAGACTTATAGAAAAAGAATCACCTAAACCAACATGTGGATTCGGGTGAAATCAACAATACGGTCAAAATGGTAAAGTTGCAGGAGCTACCGTAAGTTACGGTCTCCACCGTAACTTACGGTAGACAACAAAACAGTTACGGCAGACTTATACTGCCTTACGGCAGACTATAATGAATCAGCATCTACCGTAACTTACGGTAGACACCGTAAGTTACGGTAGAGTCTAGAAAACCTTGTATTTTTATTTTCCTTTCACATTTCGATGTCAGAACAGTTTTTATGCATTACATAAATGTCAAAACTAACATTTTTAGTGGTTTTGACCTTAGGTGAGGATGTGGATCTTACGGATGGCGGTCAAGCAAGTTTTGAAGAACCGAACACACTTTAGAAGCTTCCGCGATATCTAACTTTAATAGACAATGATTTTGGCATATAAACATTTTGATAAACAATTTATGAATGTTTGATTTAGTCGTTAGTAGACTAATGTTTTGCTACTTATGAACTTTATCTATGAACTTATGTTATATGTTGGACATCTTTTATATAAAATTGTATGAATTTTATTAAATTCAAGTAGTAATTAGAAAGGGTGTTACATACGTAGGACCATTTCCAGTGATCCAACGTATAGGACCAGTTGCTTATCGTTTACAACTACCAGATGAGTTAGCTGGAGTACATGATGTATTTCATGTATCCAACCTCAAGAAATGTCTATCAGACGAATCTTTGGTAGTACCTCTCCAAGATATAGAGGTAAACGAAAAGTTAAAATTTGTTGAGAAACCTCTTCAGATAGAAGACAGAAAAGTGAAGTTTCTCAAGCACAAACGACTAGTGCTAGTTAAAGTAAAATGAGATTCAAAGAGAGGAGCTGAATACACTTGGGAGCTAGAATCAGAGATGAAGCGAAAGTATCCTCAATTATTCCAGTAATTTCGAGGACGAGATTTTTATTAAGGTGGGGAGGATGTAACAACTCGTATCAAAAGTCCTAATTATTATTTTATTTTGTCCAAAAGGAAACCTTAATTGAGACACCCAAGTGATTCTGCACAAACCCTAAAATTTTCAGAATAATCAGAATCAGGATCAGGGCCCCTAAAACTCAGGGGGGGGGGGGGGTAAACCCTAGTTACGATTATCCACATAAAACGCTGTCAAAATCGAGTTTTACAATTTTGTCGACTCAGCAAGCCTACACACACACGGGGCTACCCTATGGTAGGTGGTGACCCGTCGGGCCACGCGACGCCCCCAGGGGTACCCCTCGCGTCACGCGAGGGGGTCAAAATTTGGGTATAAATAGGGGTGTTTGGGACTTGAATTTTGGCACTTGAACGACGAAGAAATTCGTTATATACACTAAGATATCGTAGAAACAGTTCAAAAACACACACGATTCACGAAGTGCTGCCGCAATAACAGGGTAATAACTCGATCGCTGCTACGATTCAATGTCCGATTGATTAAACTATCCAATAGATGTTTAAGTGCTGCCCACATTAGGGTTTATGCTTTGTCATTCGTTGTTAATTCAATGGATGTTTAAGTATCGCACTTTGTCATTCGATGTGAGGGTTTAATCTCGTGAGTTATCGTAAATGCTGTATTAAGTTACTAACCGAGTTGTGTGCATGTTATTAAATTTAGGTTAAAAGGCTAATCAGTAGGCTAGGCTCTGCTCAAATTAAATCTGCAATGTGAGTCATTCTCTTTTTATCAAATTACTTTCAAATCATGTTTATTTTCAAAGGTTATAGTTACAGTGATTAAGTTTATGTAATCACCAAGTTACAGCCGGTATGTGGGGTTTTGTATACATTACTTGATAATCTTCACCATTGGACAACGAGTTAGCCAAGGGGTGATATGACCATAGTCACAGAAACCATTGGACAACAGGAGGGCCAATGGGTCGAGTGACAAATACTGTGGGTAGTTGGTTGATATCTGGAAACATTGTAATCTCTCTTAATACTGTAAATTATAACAAATGAGTCGTTTTAGTAAAATAGAATGATTCACCAGTATTTCCCGCTGACAAAACCTTTTTCAAACATGTTTCAGGTGATCTGTTGTGATCAAGGAAAAGTGCCGTGAAGCACTACAAGCTTAAGGAAGTGGCTCAATATAAATAAAGAAACATGTTTTGTAAAATAAAAGATTTCTCCGTGAAATCTTATGATTGTAAATTATCAGGGTTTCATCCCAAGTTGTGAAATAAAATAATCGGGAAAATTGCAGTTTTAAAAAGATCCTGAAGAAAACTTCCGCTGTTAAATAAATACCACGGGATTTTCTGTCTCGCGGCTCCTGAAACGGGTTAAACCGGGTCGGGGGCCGTGACACAGACTACCTGAGCGGATGGTCATCCGGACGGATGGTCATCCGGACGGATGGCCATTCGAACGGATGGGCTCCATCCGATCGGATGGTCATCCGAGCGGATGAACATTCGAACGGATGGCCATTCGAACCGTGGGTGTTTGTGAACTGTTAAAGTTTTCAAAGTTTTGATCATTGTGTCCTGTAAAACAAACAGCAAGTGTTATCATAATCAGATCATCTAGACGAATGGTCACCCGATCGGATGGCCATTCGAATAGATGCTCAGTGGGTGAAGTCTCGTGAAATTTTCTATGTTTTGAGTTAACGGGGACGGTGTGACGACGTGTCAAACAACGGAAACCTACCAAACCCAGCTCGTTCGATCGGATGGGTATCACCCATTTCGAACCGACGAGCTGTTTTAGATGGAATTTCATGTTTGGACTCGTCAATCGGCCCGGTTTCCGGTGGAATTCAGTTTTTCAAGCCGACTTTCGACTAAGGAACGAGTCGAGAGTCTATTTGTGTCTGATTGCACCAATGTTTTGTATAAAAATTGAAGAAAAGTTCGAAAATCAGTTGTAAAACGTGAAGTTTATCAGACCAGAGCCGGAAACATGTGAAATTCCGTCGGATCTGGTGTAAAAGTGTGAGATTCCTTTAGTTTTTATACAAAAGTTGTGAAAATCCACTTGATCTAGCACCAATCTTGGTTAAACGGTGCTCCACCACAGTTTGCATAAGCAACCAAGTGGAAACCACCTTCAAGAGGTCCAAATCAGTTGGTTTTCGGGAAAAAGTTGTAGTGTTCGTGTGATTTTGATGAAGAATGTGGTGTAGAAGTGATTAAAGATGAAAGTTGTACAAGATTGGAGGTGAAACACTTACGAAAAGGCCTTGAATCATATGATTGAAAGGGTCCGGGAGCTTGAGAACAAATGAGCCGAATGAAAGGTGAAAATGGAGGTCAAGTGCTTTATTTATAGGTGACAGTGACATCTCCAATCGAATGGCATCGATCGGATGGGGTTCAGTCGGTGGAAGTGTGCAGGCGGTCGGATGGCCATCCGATTCGGACAACCGACTCTCGTTTGCTATTTTTCCGACTTTGGATTGTTTTACGAGCGAGGTTAAGCGTTGCGTTACGTATTATTGTGAGTGACCATTACGTGGTATTATTACATAAATAACACAAAAGTTTCCGTGTTTCTAGTTCGCGTTCAAGCTAGTATCTCGTTAAGAACCAAAGCATAACAAGTGTCAAGTTTCTAGAATACACACATCGTTCACATATAAAGCTTCACAAGAGTCGAGAATCAAGAGTTAAGAATCATATTGTTCATACATGTATAAAGCATCACACATAGAGTAAAGTTTCACATAGTTTAACAACATTCAAGGTTCAAATAGTATCACTTCTTATTATGATCGATCGTCTCGAGATTACAAGCATCACGAGGTAGGGAGTATGACGGGACTTGCCAAGATAATAAAGTATCGAAACGCTGGGCGTTACAATATGGCTATCTACCAAGTGGGCTACCCTCACATTGACGGTAAATGTATATAATCTAAACTCATCTCAATCAATTTAACACTGTGTTCCAAAGTTTACTAATGGAAGGAAAAGAAAAGAACCAAAAAGAAAGTAAAAATATTTTGTGTTCCAGAGTTTCATTTAAGGAAAGAAAAGAAAGGAAAATAAAACATGTCGTGTTCCCGAGTTTCATTTAAGGAAGGAAAAGAAAGGAAAACTAGGCTGAATTCTTTAGTTTTTCTTTTATTCCGATTTGGAAGGAAATGAGGGGAAAGACATTTTTTTTCCTCTCTCGTCCTTTCCTTTCTCACTTTTACCTTTTTTTTTTCTCTTGTTAAGTTAACTCGGGAACAGAAGCTAGCATCCGTGTAACACTTAACACCCCGTCCTCCTTCCACTCCCACATAAATGATAACTTTTAAACATTTATCTACTCAATGTTAGGTTCATTTGTGAACAGTCTCATTTGATAATAAACTGTGTTAACTAATCCTATCCCTTGATTATCAATACACAAACGTAAATTAATGGCCATAATTTAATGATCAAAATATGCTAGTATATTTTGTGATTGATGATTCAACTAGTTTTTGCTCCGCTCGCGTTGCGGGACACTAAACCGAATATTTCTCACTTTCCTAACATGTACGCCTGTATTTTGCTTACTTGTACATGCTACTCATAACACGATCTCAATAAAAGTTACATCGAGTCAACTAATTAAAACAAAAAATGGGCCAAAATGATTAGTTATAGAGACCATGGGGGCCAAAATAGTTAGACTTAGGGGCCAAAATGGTTAGTTATAGAGACCATGGGACAGATATGTTAAAAATTCTTATTTTGGGCTAATATAGTAAAGAGTGATACAACCACAGGAGTCAAAAACGTAATTTACACTAAAATATAAATAAACAAAGTTACTGTTAAAAGTACTCAAAAATTAATATAAGGATAATGACCAGAATTTGTTCAGTCTATTAAAAAATACATTATTTTCCACTCTAGAATCGAGCATAACCTTTTATCTACACCATTTTCTCCTATAAAACCATCCAAACAACCCAAATTCACAAACTTTTGTACAAAGATCAGATTTGAAGACACACAAACAACGACATGGTTCGATTACAATTTCTGGAGGCGGTGCTGCCGCTAGGGATTATCGCCGGCATGCTCTGCATCGCCGGAAACGTTCAGTTTCAAATCCACAAAGCTGCACACGGTCGCGTGAGTACTCAATTCGTTGACCATTTCGTTCTATAAATTCATCTAACTTTTGTGCATTTTATGACAGCCGAAACACATCGGCAATGATACGTGGGACGTTGCAATGGAACGACGGGACAAGAAAATCGTTGATGACAAACTTTATCCTGCCAGTAATTAGGGTTTCTTCTTACAAGGTTAGATTTTTTATTATTTGTGTAAAAAATTAGGGTTTTGTTTGATGATTTGTGCAGATCTGTTGTGTTTGTATGTGTATTAAGAGTTATTGTGACTTATGGTAGCAATAAGATTTGAGTCTATATCTAATAGGGTCTTGCTATATGCACAACTAGGTTATATACCCGTGATTTCACGGGTTATGGGTTGTTTTCTAAAAATTTATATTTACAAAAGAATTTTATATATTTGATTTCTTATAATTGGATAACCTCTTCATACTAACACCACTTTAACGTCCTTTCTACCACGTGTTTTTCTTACCGTGCCGTCTTGCTAACGTGACGCTTAATGTCTCCTATTTATACCCTCCCATGCTTAATGTTACATACCCGTGAGTTTCACGGGTTATGCGTTGTGTTAAAAAAATTTATATCTATAAAAGCAATTTTTTTGTATGATTCTATATAGACATGTCGAGGCAGATATGTAACCCGTGCTTGAGTAACAAAAATCAACTTTGATCATAGCTTGAAGAGATATGGGTAGCAAAATATATTCATATGTCATATATTTTTAAAATATATTTCTAGATAAAATAGTATGAAAACGATTTGCTCCTCAGATAGACCGAACCAACAACATTATATATGTAACCGCAAAAAATCATTTCTAGGTTATATACCCGTGAGCTTCACGGGTTATGGGTTGTGTTAAAAAAAAATCTATATCTATAAAAGTTTTTTTTATGATTTATAACCTGATAACTCTTCATGCTAAGACCCATGTTTGGCAAACCTTACCAAGAAGGAAAAAAACCGAAATTCAATTACTTACGACATTTAAGCGAGTCGTGTTAGGAAGTTGAACTTTTAATGGTTGTACGATCATATTACGAATAAACTTTAATGAATAATGATATTTCCATCACTACAACTGAATTATTCTTGAACAGTTGAACACCCCAAATCAAACTACTCATGTCGCAAAACGACCTAGATTGCCAAATTTAACAGTAAATAACGGGTTACATACCTCATAAAAGACGGTTCGTAGATAGGGTTCGAATATGTTTATTGTATTTTTCCTCTCTTTAACCGTACACGCTCATCACACATAAATTTTTTTACTTTTACTTTTCAAATCATATGTATATACATTCACATCACATAACAAAGTATACAGCTCATATAGGTGTATATGGACTGTATATAGCTGACTAGGCCTGTAAACGAACCGAACGAACACGAACGTAGACATGTTTGTGTTCGTTCATTTAAATTTAACCGAAAACGAACATGAACATATAATCGAACACATTTCTTTGTTTTTGTTCATTCATTAAGAAATCATGCATGTTCGTGTTCGTTTATGTTCGTTCGTTTAAAGCCTAAACGAACAGTTCACAAACATAAACGAACATAAACAAAAAAATTAACTGAACATATTTGAATAAACATAAACAAACACAAATTAACATGATTGTACAAACGTAAACGAAAACAAATGAACTAATCTAACAAATATAAACAAACACAATTTAACATTAGTGAACACAAACAAACAAGTCTAATGCATTACAGTTAATCCGAAACACATCTAAATTAGGGTTCATGGATACTAAAATTAAGCAGTTTTCTTTTATATAAATATTAAGTAAGTCGTCAGTTACGATCTAAGAAAAAATTTAAAATTTATTTTTTTATTACTAGAAAACTCAATTACTAATTAGTTATATTTATATTTAATTACTAATTTGTCAAGTATGTGTATTTGAGTTTAAAGGTTTAAGTATACAAGCCACATGTTTAATACCCTGGAATCGTTTTTCAGTTACCCTTCTTGTGCTTCATCCTCTACTATTCCACTTGCCTTTTTCTTCTACGGATTGCAACTTCATTTTTTTTGTCTGTGGTTAATTACATTTCTATATTCTGTTAGCAATGCAACCATCTTTATGTGCTGGAAAATATAACTTGCTTCTAACTTACAATTACATTAAAATGCCCTTGGCTAACCCTTTTGAGTTTA
>JARYGA010060125.1:0-49754 GCA_030545235.1 Helianthus tuberosus | reverse complement strand
GAAAACTCTCAACTCGAAATTCTCATGAAATTGGGATTATCTGAAATTTATGGTTGCATGTTAGTTTTATGATGAATTAGGAACAATACAGTGTCTAGGGACAAACCCTAGACCAATACAAGTTGAAATCATGTGAAATTTTAGTAAAATCCATGAACACCATTGTAGGTGATTAGTGGGTTATGTAGATTTTAATGAACACTAGGAAATTGTGTTGTTCTAGTGTAATTTGACAATTGTGAAGTGATTTCAGAATCATAGAAGCTAATAATCTTGTAAAATGGTTGATTGATGTGAAATTAGGGCTAAGAGATAAGCTAGAGACTTGATATTTAATCATGTAAAAATCTGCCTTTAAGGTGTTTGTGAAAATGCCTCAAAGAAGGCTTAAAACTGAAATTCAAAGTTGAAAAGCATAATTATGATGTTTCGGCGTATTATGCGAAGTATGATTTAAAGAGAGTTCTAAACATCTTATAAATGAACTCTATAGGAAAGGACGCAGGAGCGTCAAGCGGACAAGCGGGTGGCGAATCACGTTTGAAGGGCCTACTTTGAAGGTATGTAACTTGACCCGTTACATCAAATAAATTGTTGTTAAACTATACATAGTCGCATTGTAGAATAGAAGTTGTGTTGATCGTTACTTGAATTAATAAGGTTAGAATTGATAAGGAACCGTTTGGTGGTCATCATATTGGTGGATTTCCACAAGATGAGCCAACGGGTCGGATAATAGAGTGAATTATAGTATTGTTGTTTTAATTAGTTAGCAATGGCAAAAACAAGCACAAGAGCATTAAACCATGGGATTGGTAAGGAAATGCAGGTGATGCTAAGCTCTGGAAGATGGGCATAAAGCGCCATAGGCTTGCTAGTGAAATGGTAGTAAAATGGGTAGAGTTAAAGTGGGTCGAATAAATGTATAGTGACATTTAGTCGTTCGGTCCGTAAGTTAAATTTTTGGTATGATAGTTGTAATGAGTGTGTCCGTAATGAATTTACAGACTTATAGAAAAAGAATCACCTAAACCAACATGTGGATTCGGGTGAAATCAACAATACGGTCAAAATGGTAAAGTTGCAGGAGCTACCGTAAGTTACGGTCTCCACCGTAACTTACGGTAGACAACAAAACAGTTACGGCAGACTTATACTGCCTTACGGCAGACTATAATGAATCAGCATCTACCGTAACTTACGGTAGACACCGTAAGTTACGGTAGAGTCTAGAAAACCTTGTATTTTTATTTTCCTTTCACATTTCGATGTCAGAACAGTTTTTATGCATTACATAAATGTCAAAACTAACATTTTTAGTGGTTTTGACCTTAGGTGAGGATGTGGATCTTACGGATGGCGGTCAAGCAAGTTTTGAAGAACCGAACACACTTTAGAAGCTTCCGCGATATCTAACTTTAATAGACAATGATTTTGGCATATAAACATTTTGATAAACAATTTATGAATGTTTGATTTAGTCGTTAGTAGACTAATGTTTTGCTACTTATGAACTTTATCTATGAACTTATGTTATATGTTGGACATCTTTTATATAAAATTGTATGAATTTTATTAAATTCAAGTAGTAATTAGAAAGGGTGTTACATACGTAGGACCATTTCCAGTGATCCAACGTATAGGACCAGTTGCTTATCGTTTACAACTACCAGATGAGTTAGCTGGAGTACATGATGTATTTCATGTATCCAACCTCAAGAAATGTCTATCAGACGAATCTTTGGTAGTACCTCTCCAAGATATAGAGGTAAACGAAAAGTTAAAATTTGTTGAGAAACCTCTTCAGATAGAAGACAGAAAAGTGAAGTTTCTCAAGCACAAACGACTAGTGCTAGTTAAAGTAAAATGAGATTCAAAGAGAGGAGCTGAATACACTTGGGAGCTAGAATCAGAGATGAAGCGAAAGTATCCTCAATTATTCCAGTAATTTCGAGGACGAGATTTTTATTAAGGTGGGGAGGATGTAACAACTCGTATCAAAAGTCCTAATTATTATTTTATTTTGTCCAAAAGGAAACCTTAATTGAGACACCCAAGTGATTCTGCACAAACCCTAAAATTTTCAGAATAATCAGAATCAGGATCAGGGCCCCTAAAACTCAGGGGGGGGGGGGGGTAAACCCTAGTTACGATTATCCACATAAAACGCTGTCAAAATCGAGTTTTACAATTTTGTCGACTCAGCAAGCCTACACACACACGGGGCTACCCTATGGTAGGTGGTGACCCGTCGGGCCACGCGACGCCCCCAGGGGTACCCCTCGCGTCACGCGAGGGGGTCAAAATTTGGGTATAAATAGGGGTGTTTGGGACTTGAATTTTGGCACTTGAACGACGAAGAAATTCGTTATATACACTAAGATATCGTAGAAACAGTTCAAAAACACACACGATTCACGAAGTGCTGCCGCAATAACAGGGTAATAACTCGATCGCTGCTACGATTCAATGTCCGATTGATTAAACTATCCAATAGATGTTTAAGTGCTGCCCACATTAGGGTTTATGCTTTGTCATTCGTTGTTAATTCAATGGATGTTTAAGTATCGCACTTTGTCATTCGATGTGAGGGTTTAATCTCGTGAGTTATCGTAAATGCTGTATTAAGTTACTAACCGAGTTGTGTGCATGTTATTAAATTTAGGTTAAAAGGCTAATCAGTAGGCTAGGCTCTGCTCAAATTAAATCTGCAATGTGAGTCATTCTCTTTTTATCAAATTACTTTCAAATCATGTTTATTTTCAAAGGTTATAGTTACAGTGATTAAGTTTATGTAATCACCAAGTTACAGCCGGTATGTGGGGTTTTGTATACATTACTTGATAATCTTCACCATTGGACAACGAGTTAGCCAAGGGGTGATATGACCATAGTCACAGAAACCATTGGACAACAGGAGGGCCAATGGGTCGAGTGACAAATACTGTGGGTAGTTGGTTGATATCTGGAAACATTGTAATCTCTCTTAATACTGTAAATTATAACAAATGAGTCGTTTTAGTAAAATAGAATGATTCACCAGTATTTCCCGCTGACAAAACCTTTTTCAAACATGTTTCAGGTGATCTGTTGTGATCAAGGAAAAGTGCCGTGAAGCACTACAAGCTTAAGGAAGTGGCTCAATATAAATAAAGAAACATGTTTTGTAAAATAAAAGATTTCTCCGTGAAATCTTATGATTGTAAATTATCAGGGTTTCATCCCAAGTTGTGAAATAAAATAATCGGGAAAATTGCAGTTTTAAAAAGATCCTGAAGAAAACTTCCGCTGTTAAATAAATACCACGGGATTTTCTGTCTCGCGGCTCCTGAAACGGGTTAAACCGGGTCGGGGGCCGTGACACAGACTACCTGAGCGGATGGTCATCCGGACGGATGGTCATCCGGACGGATGGCCATTCGAACGGATGGGCTCCATCCGATCGGATGGTCATCCGAGCGGATGAACATTCGAACGGATGGCCATTCGAACCGTGGGTGTTTGTGAACTGTTAAAGTTTTCAAAGTTTTGATCATTGTGTCCTGTAAAACAAACAGCAAGTGTTATCATAATCAGATCATCTAGACGAATGGTCACCCGATCGGATGGCCATTCGAATAGATGCTCAGTGGGTGAAGTCTCGTGAAATTTTCTATGTTTTGAGTTAACGGGGACGGTGTGACGACGTGTCAAACAACGGAAACCTACCAAACCCAGCTCGTTCGATCGGATGGGTATCACCCATTTCGAACCGACGAGCTGTTTTAGATGGAATTTCATGTTTGGACTCGTCAATCGGCCCGGTTTCCGGTGGAATTCAGTTTTTCAAGCCGACTTTCGACTAAGGAACGAGTCGAGAGTCTATTTGTGTCTGATTGCACCAATGTTTTGTATAAAAATTGAAGAAAAGTTCGAAAATCAGTTGTAAAACGTGAAGTTTATCAGACCAGAGCCGGAAACATGTGAAATTCCGTCGGATCTGGTGTAAAAGTGTGAGATTCCTTTAGTTTTTATACAAAAGTTGTGAAAATCCACTTGATCTAGCACCAATCTTGGTTAAACGGTGCTCCACCACAGTTTGCATAAGCAACCAAGTGGAAACCACCTTCAAGAGGTCCAAATCAGTTGGTTTTCGGGAAAAAGTTGTAGTGTTCGTGTGATTTTGATGAAGAATGTGGTGTAGAAGTGATTAAAGATGAAAGTTGTACAAGATTGGAGGTGAAACACTTACGAAAAGGCCTTGAATCATATGATTGAAAGGGTCCGGGAGCTTGAGAACAAATGAGCCGAATGAAAGGTGAAAATGGAGGTCAAGTGCTTTATTTATAGGTGACAGTGACATCTCCAATCGAATGGCATCGATCGGATGGGGTTCAGTCGGTGGAAGTGTGCAGGCGGTCGGATGGCCATCCGATTCGGACAACCGACTCTCGTTTGCTATTTTTCCGACTTTGGATTGTTTTACGAGCGAGGTTAAGCGTTGCGTTACGTATTATTGTGAGTGACCATTACGTGGTATTATTACATAAATAACACAAAAGTTTCCGTGTTTCTAGTTCGCGTTCAAGCTAGTATCTCGTTAAGAACCAAAGCATAACAAGTGTCAAGTTTCTAGAATACACACATCGTTCACATATAAAGCTTCACAAGAGTCGAGAATCAAGAGTTAAGAATCATATTGTTCATACATGTATAAAGCATCACACATAGAGTAAAGTTTCACATAGTTTAACAACATTCAAGGTTCAAATAGTATCACTTCTTATTATGATCGATCGTCTCGAGATTACAAGCATCACGAGGTAGGGAGTATGACGGGACTTGCCAAGATAATAAAGTATCGAAACGCTGGGCGTTACAATATGGCTATCTACCAAGTGGGCTACCCTCACATTGACGGTAAATGTATATAATCTAAACTCATCTCAATCAATTTAACACTGTGTTCCAAAGTTTACTAATGGAAGGAAAAGAAAAGAACCAAAAAGAAAGTAAAAATATTTTGTGTTCCAGAGTTTCATTTAAGGAAAGAAAAGAAAGGAAAATAAAACATGTCGTGTTCCCGAGTTTCATTTAAGGAAGGAAAAGAAAGGAAAACTAGGCTGAATTCTTTAGTTTTTCTTTTATTCCGATTTGGAAGGAAATGAGGGGAAAGACATTTTTTTTCCTCTCTCGTCCTTTCCTTTCTCACTTTTACCTTTTTTTTTTCTCTTGTTAAGTTAACTCGGGAACAGAAGCTAGCATCCGTGTAACACTTAACACCCCGTCCTCCTTCCACTCCCACATAAATGATAACTTTTAAACATTTATCTACTCAATGTTAGGTTCATTTGTGAACAGTCTCATTTGATAATAAACTGTGTTAACTAATCCTATCCCTTGATTATCAATACACAAACGTAAATTAATGGCCATAATTTAATGATCAAAATATGCTAGTATATTTTGTGATTGATGATTCAACTAGTTTTTGCTCCGCTCGCGTTGCGGGACACTAAACCGAATATTTCTCACTTTCCTAACATGTACGCCTGTATTTTGCTTACTTGTACATGCTACTCATAACACGATCTCAATAAAAGTTACATCGAGTCAACTAATTAAAACAAAAAATGGGCCAAAATGATTAGTTATAGAGACCATGGGGGCCAAAATAGTTAGACTTAGGGGCCAAAATGGTTAGTTATAGAGACCATGGGACAGATATGTTAAAAATTCTTATTTTGGGCTAATATAGTAAAGAGTGATACAACCACAGGAGTCAAAAACGTAATTTACACTAAAATATAAATAAACAAAGTTACTGTTAAAAGTACTCAAAAATTAATATAAGGATAATGACCAGAATTTGTTCAGTCTATTAAAAAATACATTATTTTCCACTCTAGAATCGAGCATAACCTTTTATCTACACCATTTTCTCCTATAAAACCATCCAAACAACCCAAATTCACAAACTTTTGTACAAAGATCAGATTTGAAGACACACAAACAACGACATGGTTCGATTACAATTTCTGGAGGCGGTGCTGCCGCTAGGGATTATCGCCGGCATGCTCTGCATCGCCGGAAACGTTCAGTTTCAAATCCACAAAGCTGCACACGGTCGCGTGAGTACTCAATTCGTTGACCATTTCGTTCTATAAATTCATCTAACTTTTGTGCATTTTATGACAGCCGAAACACATCGGCAATGATACGTGGGACGTTGCAATGGAACGACGGGACAAGAAAATCGTTGATGACAAACTTTATCCTGCCAGTAATTAGGGTTTCTTCTTACAAGGTTAGATTTTTTATTATTTGTGTAAAAAATTAGGGTTTTGTTTGATGATTTGTGCAGATCTGTTGTGTTTGTATGTGTATTAAGAGTTATTGTGACTTATGGTAGCAATAAGATTTGAGTCTATATCTAATAGGGTCTTGCTATATGCACAACTAGGTTATATACCCGTGATTTCACGGGTTATGGGTTGTTTTCTAAAAATTTATATTTACAAAAGAATTTTATATATTTGATTTCTTATAATTGGATAACCTCTTCATACTAACACCACTTTAACGTCCTTTCTACCACGTGTTTTTCTTACCGTGCCGTCTTGCTAACGTGACGCTTAATGTCTCCTATTTATACCCTCCCATGCTTAATGTTACATACCCGTGAGTTTCACGGGTTATGCGTTGTGTTAAAAAAATTTATATCTATAAAAGCAATTTTTTTGTATGATTCTATATAGACATGTCGAGGCAGATATGTAACCCGTGCTTGAGTAACAAAAATCAACTTTGATCATAGCTTGAAGAGATATGGGTAGCAAAATATATTCATATGTCATATATTTTTAAAATATATTTCTAGATAAAATAGTATGAAAACGATTTGCTCCTCAGATAGACCGAACCAACAACATTATATATGTAACCGCAAAAAATCATTTCTAGGTTATATACCCGTGAGCTTCACGGGTTATGGGTTGTGTTAAAAAAAAATCTATATCTATAAAAGTTTTTTTTATGATTTATAACCTGATAACTCTTCATGCTAAGACCCATGTTTGGCAAACCTTACCAAGAAGGAAAAAAACCGAAATTCAATTACTTACGACATTTAAGCGAGTCGTGTTAGGAAGTTGAACTTTTAATGGTTGTACGATCATATTACGAATAAACTTTAATGAATAATGATATTTCCATCACTACAACTGAATTATTCTTGAACAGTTGAACACCCCAAATCAAACTACTCATGTCGCAAAACGACCTAGATTGCCAAATTTAACAGTAAATAACGGGTTACATACCTCATAAAAGACGGTTCGTAGATAGGGTTCGAATATGTTTATTGTATTTTTCCTCTCTTTAACCGTACACGCTCATCACACATAAATTTTTTTACTTTTACTTTTCAAATCATATGTATATACATTCACATCACATAACAAAGTATACAGCTCATATAGGTGTATATGGACTGTATATAGCTGACTAGGCCTGTAAACGAACCGAACGAACACGAACGTAGACATGTTTGTGTTCGTTCATTTAAATTTAACCGAAAACGAACATGAACATATAATCGAACACATTTCTTTGTTTTTGTTCATTCATTAAGAAATCATGCATGTTCGTGTTCGTTTATGTTCGTTCGTTTAAAGCCTAAACGAACAGTTCACAAACATAAACGAACATAAACAAAAAAATTAACTGAACATATTTGAATAAACATAAACAAACACAAATTAACATGATTGTACAAACGTAAACGAAAACAAATGAACTAATCTAACAAATATAAACAAACACAATTTAACATTAGTGAACACAAACAAACAAGTCTAATGCATTACAGTTAATCCGAAACACATCTAAATTAGGGTTCATGGATACTAAAATTAAGCAGTTTTCTTTTATATAAATATTAAGTAAGTCGTCAGTTACGATCTAAGAAAAAATTTAAAATTTATTTTTTTATTACTAGAAAACTCAATTACTAATTAGTTATATTTATATTTAATTACTAATTTGTCAAGTATGTGTATTTGAGTTTAAAGGTTTAAGTATACAAGCCACATGTTTAATACCCTGGAATCGTTTTTCAGTTACCCTTCTTGTGCTTCATCCTCTACTATTCCACTTGCCTTTTTCTTCTACGGATTGCAACTTCATTTTTTTTGTCTGTGGTTAATTACATTTCTATATTCTGTTAGCAATGCAACCATCTTTATGTGCTGGAAAATATAACTTGCTTCTAACTTACAATTACATTAAAATGCCCTTGGCTAACCCTTTTGAGTTTAGAATTGAATGTGTTTCTCTAATCACGTGTTCAAAATCCATGTTTGACATACATGTTATTCGTGTAAGAATAAATTAGAATAGAGGAGTAAGAGTTGCAAATCTTCTTCTGATTCATGAATATGGATGGCTATAAAGATGAGTAATGAGTTTGATTTGTATTCATCAGAGGCCTCATGAAATCTGTTGGATTCAATGGAATAGAATAAGTTGTCTTAATTTTAAAAGATTCTATGTAGTCAAAAGAACTTCGGGCTCACGTGTGTGAGTCAAGGTCTAGGCGCCTCAAACTAACTCAGGCAACCAGGTTCCCTTCCTTCAGGCGCTGGTGGCATGTGCCTCCGTCTAGGCGATGCAATTTCATGGCAATTAGGCCCAACAATCACGCCGTCGTCTCTTCTTCTTTCTTCTATGCAGTTGACACTTCTTTCTTGACTGATGCCCTTGGTTTAAAAAAGCGGGAAGCGCACAAAAGCGACGACGAGGTCTAAAACCAAGGCGCAAAGCGCAAAAGCGGTGAGCTTTTCGTACGCAAGGCGCAAAGTGATTATATAAATTATTTTATATATCCCATAGGTTTTTAGCATCCGCTACCTTTGATTTAGCTAAAATTAAGCTTTATATATGCTTTAAAATGAAAAAAACAGAAATATACATCATAAAAAGCCTGTTGTAGACTAGTTGTACAACACTCAGCTGCACAGAAACACCCCATGTACAAAAGGCCCGCGCCTCACCTGCGCTTCAGGTCAAATTTCAGCCTAAAAAGCGCGCCTCACCTGCGGCTTTTGTACACTTTGCGCCTTATGTCACACAAGGCGTTTTGGTTTGCGCCTTAGGTTGCCTCGCGCCTAGGCACGCCTAAGGCGCGCTTTTTTAAACCAAGCTGATGCCCTCTAAGGTGTCTTATTATTTGTTGGGCTCTCTCTATTTATTTTGTTAGGCTTTCTTTACTAATGTCTTTTTTCTTAGTTGGGTCCTAAATTTTGCATTATATATGTCCTTAACAAATTGCTCTTATATCAATTGTTGATGTTAAATTTTAAATTTTTGACTTGTTTGGACTTTGTTTTCTTGTATGTTACAATTTTGACTGGTATGAGTTACTATTACTTTCAAAATGTTAGTATTAGTAGAAAGATTTTAATTACTAATTTATATTAAGTTTTCCAAAATATATATGAATAAAAATATTAAATTTTTTGGGCTGTCCTGTCATATACATTTGTAATTTTTTCATTGTTGCATTTTTTGTGTTGGGCGTGCTCTTTTTTTGTGCCTAGGCCACTGGATGAGCCTTTTGGACTACCTAGAAAACATGAATTGTTGGTGTAGAATGAACCATTCAAGTTTGTTATTTGATATGAATGGATACATGGTTGAACGAGATTTGAATTGATAAAGAATGCCTAATGACAAGAAATCTAATTAGATTTGAGTAATCGCATCCACTATACATTATTCAAAGACACTTGCATGTTTATTTGAAACAGAGCTAGATATTTAACACAAGCAAGTCTATTTTCCATCAACCATGTCCTTTTTAAAGAAAGATGAATGTATGGTTGATGATAAGAATGTGTGTGTGCGTGTGCGTGCGCGCACACATTCTTTGTGCTGTGTAAATGCATCTTATAACATATACATAGGCTGTTAATTAGAGTGAAATAGGTTCTCAGCAGACTCAGCCTGGTTTAAAACGGTGCCGAGGATAACGCATCAGGGGAAAAAGGTGTACTTCATGTAGTTTTGGGTCAAATTTCGGGTCCCCGTAAGAGGTTTATATATGAAAACAACCTAAGGGATGGGGAATTTATGAAAAATTGACTTGATAAATAGATTTATACATAAAACGGGTGCGACATATGCATCTTCTGGTTGTAAATAAAGCTTACATAGACGCGTACCTCACGGAACGTGATGCTTGCCCTTTTCGCCTCGCGGGCCTCATGCTTTTTAAAACTTTAGTCTAGCCGCTTTAATTCAGAAAATTTGAACCAGTTGCTGATATGGTGTATTATGGTTTACAGGAAGCATTGGCAATGTGATGCAAGGAATAAGGGGAGATTGGCAATGTGTTTACTTTTTCTTGTTTTGTTGTGTTGGAAAACACATTTATAAACTTGACTTTGTGAAATTGGTATTGTTCTGCAAAATGCTTGCTGCGTTACTTGTTTGTAGTTTGCAAGTTTTACGAGTAGATTGGTTTGTTTCGATCGAATCTACGAATGAGATTGTTAAACTGCATAAGCCGTTGAGCTGAATCGAACCCTTTTGTACTTTCGCATTCGTTCAAACAAAACGATGTTTCTCCAAGGCTCATTTTCCATTCAATTCCAGTATCCGGAAATAGTTGGAGGATTAGATTAAAAAAAGAGTAAACTGCCATTTTGGTCCCTGAGGTTTGGTCACTTTTGTTATTTTAGTCTAAAAGTCAAACCTTTTACATCTGGGTCCCTGTGGTTTTAGTTTTATTGTCATTTTGTTCCAAAAGTGAAATCATGTCATATTTTCTTACAAAATCCTGCTATTTTGTCCTTTTCCTCAAGGGCAAAATTGGTCCAAAGTGAAATCAGTCAATAGCGCAGTTAATCTGAATCTTACACGCATCCGGATCAATGTAAGACTCGAATATCCTTACATATCTCAACGTGAACAGGTTTAATCTTTTCAATTAGCTTGATAAATTGAGGAGCAGTCATAGAATGCACAGCCATCCGCTTGGACTCCGAGCTGACACCTTCATGATCATCTTTTTCTTCTTCACCGCCTCCATTAATACCTTTTTGATAAAAAGTTTGAAGAGACAACGAGTTCTGATATTTAAGCAACAGGCACCGCTTAAGGTGAGACTCAAGGTTTGACTCCAATACAGAACTGATCCATCACATAATATATAAACACAGAAACAAAAAGCCCTAACAAAAAAAAAATCTAAATTAATAATCAGATTAATTTAGGGAAAATATTAACAGTAGCATAGACACAAAAAGCCCTAACAAATTGAACCATTTTAGCAACAAATTGTGCTGTAATTTCACCTTCAAGTGGGGGAAATGATGGTCCTCTGTTCAACATGGAGACAAATTGAACCTCTTCAACAGAATAGAAGTGCTATGAAACCTTAATTTTTGCAAAATTAGCCTCCAAAATTAAGAAATTCTTCGCATTTATGACGAAATTGAAGGTGGTTGACGAAACCCTAACGGATCTGAAAACCTGAAGAGATGAAATTGAGTTGAAATTGAGCTGAAATTGTTGTTTCTCTCACTAGAATGTGGAAACGGCGTTACAGAGAGCTGAAAACAAGTTAATATACATACATATATACATATATATGCCTTGATATGTGTCACGGCCCCCGACCCGGTTTATCCGGTTCAGAAGTCGCGGGACAGAAACTCGTGGTATTTGTGTTTAATATGGCAACGGAAATTTTAACAGTATCGTTAAAACTGAAAACACCCAATTATTTTATTTCAAGTTTCAGGACAAACCCCGTAATTTACAATAAAGGAATTTCACTGGGAAATTCCCTGATTATAAAAACATGTTTATTTATTTACTGAGCCACTGTATTCAAGCTGGAGTGCTACACGGCACGTTTCCTTGTTCATAGTAAATCACCTGAAACATGTTTTAAAAAGATTTGATCAGCGGGAAATACTGGCGAGTCATTCAATTTGTACAAAACGGCCCATTGTTATAATTCACAGTATTAAGAGCGATTACAATGTTTATATATCAACCAATTGCCCCAAATCAGTATTTGTCACTCGACCGAATCTGTGGCTATGGTCATATCACCCATTGGCTAACCCGTTGTCAAATGGTGAAGGTTATCAAGTAGTGTATACAAAACCCCATATACCGGCAGTAATTGAAGATTACAAAGACTTAATCCCTGTAATTATAACTTTGAAAACAAATAGGGTTTTGGAAACAATTTGGTAAAAAGAGAATGACTCACATTGCAAGTTTAAACTGACAGAGTCTGCCTACTGATTAAGCCTGGTAACCTAGTTAAATAATGCAAACGAAACTAGGTTAGTAACTTAATACAACATTTACGATAATTTCACGAGATCGAAACCCTTACGACGAATGACAAAGTATAGCCCGAATTCAGGCATCACTTAAACTTCCATCTGATCGGTTTTAATCGATCAGACATTGCATCGTAGTAGTGTTCGAGTTATTACCCTGTTATCCTAGCAGCGTCTCGACACTACAAAGTTGATTTTTGAGCAGAAGTATAGCGTTTTTAGTGAAAATTTTCGAGCACAGGTGAACTGCCCATGCACGACCTATTTATAGCTGAAAATTGAGTTCCTCGCTGCCCACGTAAACCAGAAGGAATATCATTCGCGGCCCGCGAGGGCCACCCTAGCTACTGCTAGGGCTGTCGTATCACACCCTAGGTCTGCCACGTGGCCTTGATCGTTATCCGGAGATTTGCAGAGCTGTCGCGCCCCGCGAAGACTCACCTTAATTCTTTCGCGGCCCGCGACCGACTAATAAAACTTGTTTTTCATAGAAATTAGGGTTTTAGGGGTTCGGGTTTTCACTTAGGGGGTGTTTTAGGGCATTTTCGTGCAGGTCCTTACATCCTCCCCACCTTATTTAAAATCTTGTCCTCGAGATTTATTGGAACAAGTAAGGATACTTTCGCTTCATTTCCGATTCCAGTTCCCATGTGTACTCAGGTCCTCTTTTCGAATCCCACTTTACTTTAACCAGCACTAATCTCTTGTGTTTGAGATGCTTAACCTTTCTGTTCTCTATTTGGAGAGGTTTCTTAACAAATTTCAACTTTTCATTTACCTCTATATCTTGAAGAGGTACTACCAGTGATTCATCAGATAAACATTTCTTAAGATTAGATACATGAAACACATCATGTACCTCAGCTAGCTCTTCTGGTAGTTGCAGTTGATAGGCAACTGGTCCTATTCGTTGGGTAATGGTAAATGGTCCTATATACCTTGGACTCAGCTTTCCTTTCTTACCGAATCGAACTACCCCTTTCCAAGGAGAAACTTTCAATAGTACCTTGTCCCCAACTTGAAATTCTAGCGGCTTGCGTCGATTGTCTGCATAACTCTTGTGGCTATCTCGAGCCGTTTTTAGTCTTTCTTTGATTTGAGTTATCTTGTCGGTGGTTTCCTGCACAATCTCGGGACCTGATAATTGACTTTCTCCTATTTCTGCCCAGCATACTGGAGTTTGACACTTTCGTCCATATAGTGCTTCGAACAGGGCAGCATTGATACTTGTATGATAACTATTGTTATAGGAGAATTCTATTAGTGGTAAGTGGTCATCCCAGTTTCCACCGAAATCGATTACACATGCTCTGAGCATGTCTTCAAGGGTTTGGATCGTTCTTTCACTTTGTCCATCTGTTTGGGGATGGTATGCAGTACTTAAATTTAGTCGGGTCCCCATTGCTCCTTGAAAACTTGTCCAGAAATGCGAAGTAAAATGACTATCCCTATCTGACACAATGGAGAGTGGAACTCCATGTAAGGATACTACCTCGTCTACGTATATCTTAGCCAATCTTTCCATGCTAAAGGTTTCCTTCATGGGTAGGAAATGGGCGGATTTGGTTAGTCGATCTACAATCACCCAGATTGCATCGTTACCTTTCCTGGTTTTGGGTAGCTTAGTAACAAAATCCATTGTTATTAGTTCCCATTTCCATACAGGCATTTCTAATTGTTGAAGTAACCCGGAAGGTTTCTAGTGTTCTGCCTTAACTTGTGAACAAGTTAGACACTTAAAAACGTATCTAGCTATATCCTTTTTCATTCCTATCCACCGGAAATTATTCCTTAAATCTTGATACATCTTGTTATTACCAGGATGCATCGTATACCTAGATTTATGGGCTTCCTCTAAAATCTTATCTCTTAAACTTCCTTGCCTAGGTACCCAAATCCTTTTCTTATGGAATCTCCAAATTCCATCGGTCCATTGCTCTAATTCTTTTATCCGTCCTTTCATTCCTTCAGCATCATCCTGAATTGTTGTCTCTTGAACATTTTTCAATTGCTCCATTAAATCTAGTTGTAGATTTAGTCTAAGAGCACGAACTTGCCTTGGCTTTTCATGGTACTTACGACTTAGGGCATCTGCTACTACATTTGCCTTTCCTTCGTGATATTGAATATCACAGTCATAGTCACTTAAAATTTCCATCCACCTTCTTTTCCTCATATTTGATTCTTTTTGCCCAAATATGTACCTTAAACTCTTATGATCTGTATAGACAGTAAACTTACTTCCGTACTGATAATGTCTCCACATTTTAAGGGCAAAAATTATTGCTCCTAATTCTAGGTCATGAGTCGTATAATTTTCCTCGTGCTTTTTCAATTGTCTTGATGCATACGCAATCACCTTTTTGCGTTGCATTAGCACACAACCTAATCCTAGCTTAGAAGCATCACAGTAGACTTCAAAATCTTCTGTCCCTTCTGGTAAGGCAAGAACTGGGGTATTTATTAATCTTTTCTTTAAGATTCTAAAGGCTTCCTCTTGCTTAGGTCCCCATTCAAACTTAACAGTTTTACAGGTTAGCTTGGTTAATGGAACAACTATCTTAGAAAAGTCTTTAATGAAACGCCTATAGTATCCAGCTAATCCCAGAAATTTCTAACTTCGGCTGCTGATTGTGGGATCTTCCAATATGTGATCGCTTCTATCTTGGAAGGATCTACATGAATGCCTTCGTGATTCACCATGTGTCCTAAAAATTGTACCTCTTGTAGCCAAAATTCACACTTTGAAAATTTGGCATAAAGCTTTTCCTTTCTTAACAAGGTTAAGAGTGCATGCAGATGTTTACAATGTTCGTCCTGACTTTTGGAATAAGTAAGTATATCGTCGATGAAGACAATTACAAATTTATCCAGATACGGCTTACATATCCTATTTATCATGTCCATCAATGCTGCAGGAGCATTCGTTAATCCAAAGGGCATGACTGTAAACTCGTAGTGACCATACCTAGTCCTGAAAGCAGTTTTAGTGTCACACCCCGATATTTCCACGTATTACCGGTGGGCCCGGTGGGGAGTATCGTGACGTAGTTGATATCATCATAGTCAAACAACACAATTTAATTGCACAACGGAAGCAAAAGATGAATATATTACAAACCAATATAAAGTAATATCAAGTATTACAAACGGAATGTAAAGGATCCACAGGCGGATCGAAAATAAAATGAAACATTGTTCAACAAACTTTAGGCATCTAAGCTTGCGAGACTCTTTATTGATGCTAGGAGTAGCCAGCCTATTCCGATTAGTACCTGTCCTTAGCCTTTTTGGAAAATACGCCAGTTTACACTGGTAAATACAATTAACTGACTCATTTTGAAAATGTATTAGAAAATTTATTTGAATATACATGGCACAAAACTTTTTATAACTTGGGATAATTATTTGAATATAATACTTGTAAAAGAATTACATGTTTCTTATGCGTTCAGTAGCTCGGGCTAAATACCGGGTTAAAGATCAATAGACACACCACGTGATATAAACCTGCGGCGGGTTATTCCCGAAACCGACGGTTATACCCTATTATTTATTTAGGCACTGACGGGTGTACGCCTACACCCCGTGCTTAGGTCGTGGCCATTTTGTAAAATGATGCCAAGGATATCCGGGACATGGTCATTAACCCCCCAAAGGCTTTAAGCAAAGAAAACATTTTCAAACGGGACATTTCAATGATTTAACCTTCATACAATTAAAGATTCAATGCCCGACCAAACGGTATTTTATATACCGTACCCCAAGCCCGTATAGGGAAAATAAGTTAAAAGTATTTACCTGAGCTAAATATAAATTCAATCCCAGCCGTATATCAAATCAGCAAGTACAGATAGCTTTTACTGGGCTCCTAAATCTGGAACGAAGGTTTTTAATAACCTATTAGATTCCTAACGGGTCTTAATTAAGCCTATGCTTAGACCGGTTAGTTTTAAAGGAGGATACGGTTCAAAACGCATGATTAAGCGCAGACCGGATTAGAATGTGGTTTAGACCCGACAAGCCTGTATACTTGTGTAATAAGGGTAAACTAAACACATTTTGGATTTTGAGGTAGAATTGATAAGGTTGGACCCGTTTTGGTCAATTTATGCAAACTAGTTACATAAACCGATCTGAACGCGAAATATGCGTAACGGGTAACCATAAGAGTCATATACATGTTTCCTAAGCCAATATGCCTTAAACATGTTGTGATATCAGTAAGATATCTTCCGTTATGCCCAAAACGAATTTAAAACCAATTTATGCCCCGTAGGGGTATTTTGGTCATTTAAAAGGTTATAAAAGAGGTTTTAGATAAATCTGAGTTTCAGGTCTGATTCAATCAGTAAAAATACTTAATTTAATAATTTATATCAATAGGGTATTACACATATGTGAATTTTATCATTTATAACCAAACTATGCACCGAATGGGCATTTTGGTAATTTCACATAAGGTTTAAAGGTCAAAATTAGAATTCTGAGTTTAAAACTTTTGCCTACTGTTTAATTTATGAAATTTTACTTAAAACATCAGTAGGTATCAAACCTTATAGGTTAAAAATAGTTTTAACTCATACTATGCGTTAAAAACGCTTAAAAAGGCGATTTTGAGCTATTTCCGGGTTTTTAAAGAAAAGCTGATATTTTTATTATTCCAGAAGGCTCAAAATATTTTATTTATCATATTAGATCAGTAGAAAAAGGTTTGGTACTAAAAGGATTTGTAAAACTCATTTCATAGTCCAAAAGGGCAAAACCGGCAATTACTGAATCAAGCCTAGAACCCTATGTTATGCTCAGCCTAAAAATCAATAAAAATCTTCAAAAATCCCAAAATATTATTTTATATCAGTAGGTAAAAAGTTTGGTATCAAAAGTTGGGTTTAGATAGGCTATAGGCTAATTACGCCGTTTAATTAATAAAAGCTTTTCATTTACGCTAATGAGCATAACTCCTAATCTAGACCACAATCTGATGTCAAATTTTAGGGACAAGTTTATAATTCAGTAATAAAGGTTTCCATTCTTTTATATTTTGAAAAATATCGTTTTAAAGTCAAATGGGCATAATGGTCAACATTTAAGCATATAACGGGAACATGTAAATGAATAGGATAACTAAGGATCCAAGTTGGTTAACCTCAGAGAGTTATACAAACATATAACATGGTCACAAAGGAACCCTAAGACATAATCAAACTAAGCTAATTCGGGTCAGAACTGAAAGTCAAAGCAAAAGTCAACTTTTGCGACTTTCGGTTCCGGACCGCTCCTAAACTTGAAATTGTCGGGTTGAACATGCTTAAACATGTTCTTACATTAATTACCAAGTTATATAAGTGTTAAAACAGGTTCCATGGCTTCTATTTGGTTAATTATGAATTTATTTGAAAAATAGTCTTCTGTTGACTTTTTATAATTATGTTTGACCCGACATTTGACCAAGTTAGGGTGATAATCAGTAGGTGCTCTCTTAGGGGTTTATTGCCTACACAATTACCAACTTATAACTACTCTTAATTTGACTAATGACTGGATCATTAGTGTTTAATTACTAAGTCAAACCTTAACTATGATAAGTTTGACTTTTGACCATTAAACTAATCAAAGCTGAAATTTGGAGGTTAAGGACACTTACAAATGATCCTTAGTACTGAAAAGAACTCCAAGGAAGTTCCAAATGCTCAGGATTCCCCTAGAAATGAGAAGATAGCAAGATGGGATGAAATGAGCAAATGAAAGTGTTGGGTTCTCATCCTATTTATAGTTTTTGGACATGATTAGGATGGAGACAAGTGTTTGAAGGGTTAATCAGATCACTACACCTGTTAGGACAGCTGTATAATTGTCTTGAAGCCCAAGGATTCGGTTTTGATTGGATGAGAATGGAATAGAGTAGTGACCAAGCAAAAATTCATATCTGGCACCTGCTTACGGACCGTATGGTCCTGGTGTATACGGTCCGTAAGGACCTGGTCAGCAAAGCAAAGTTTCAACTGTTGACATGTTTAGCCTTGCACTTGCATAGTTGAGTTTTTGGCACTTCTAACACCCGTTAAACCATTTTCAAGGCTCTACAATGATGCCTAAACATAGGGAACATGAAACATGCTCAAAAACATGTCGGATGTCGGTTCGTTTGGTCGTAAGGTCACGTTGTTCGGCTAATTACGACGAAACACGGATGGACGCGAAAAACGATCTAAATTACGCGACGAATGGAATTTTATTAAGCCAAACACTAAAATAATATATTTTAGTGCTTACATAAATTTTTGGGTGTCCTGAGATATTCAGAATGTGAGATATGCGCGTAAATGCAAACTTGTGCACTTTTTGACACTTTTAGTCCCTGCATGACTTAAAAGTTTATTTTTGCGCACCAAACACCTCTATGCCTATATCTAAGCTACATAAGGGATAAATAGGGTATGTTTAACTCATGTTCATATTCCAGAAGGTCCGATACCCTACGAATCGACATACTTTTGCAGTTTGACGCAATTAGTCCTTTAATTGCGCAAAGTAGCGCGAAATGTCGTTTACTGACATCCAAGCCTTCCATGGCCCATAATGGGCATTCCCAAGCATATACTTAAATATTACTACACTCCTGTTTGCTTAAATGGTCACTGAAAGGCATAGATTCAAAAGTTGACGCCTTAGGTCCCTCTATTGCGCAAACTTGCGCATCTCATCATTTAATAGCATTGAAGCCTCATCTAATCCATATTAGGCATTCTTGAAAGTATTAATAAACATCACGATGATTCGGGTTCGCTAAAAGGTCATTCAGAGGTATAATTAAACATATTGACACTTTTAGCCCCTCTAACTTGCAATGTTGCGCGTAACTTTACTTATAGGCATAAAAACTTTAGACGGCCAATGTTTGGCATTCCCGAGAGTATAATCAAATATCATGAAGCTCTCGGTTTGTTAAAAGGTCACTCAGAGGTAAGAATTAACATGTTGACGCTTTTAACCCTTCATTGCGCAAACTTTCAATTAATTACGCAAAGGGCTACACTCGATCAACAAGTGGCTCATTTGGGAATATAAATACCGTACGAGGTTATTCAAAAACTTATTTTAGGTATACAAACACTTCCAGTCCTTTCATAATCAAGGTTTTCGATTTTTCGAAAAATTAATCCCTTAAATTCAATGTTTGACTTCATTAGGGTTTATTACACGTGTCAATACATCATTGGACGTGATTTTACTTGGTGTTACATTTAGGTATGTCTTCTTCCTGTACTTTCAGCTGATGGTATCTGGAGCGCAAATCTATATTAGAGAAATACCTAGCTCCTTGAAGTTGATCAAAAAGATCATCAATCCTAGGTAATGGATATCGATTCTTAATGGTAACCTTATTCAATTCTCTATAATCGATACACATCCGCATCGAACCATCCTTCTTTTTCACAAACAACACAGGTGCTCCCCAAGGGGATGAACTAGGTTGTATGAATCCTTTGCCTAGCAATTCGTCTAACTGCTTTTTTAGTTCTAACATTTATGTGGGTGCTAACCGATAAGGTGCCTTAGCTATTGGTGCAGTTCCAGGAATTAGATGAATTTGAAACTCTACTTCCCTATCCGGTGGTAATCCAGGCAGTTCTTCAGGGAATACATCAGGGTATTCTGATACTATTGGGATTTCCTTAAGCTCTTTGCTTTTAGTGTTAATGATTACCGAAATCATATACACTATTCCTTGCTTTCGTTCATAACTAGCAACTTTCATTACTGAAATGAACTTTGTTGGCTTACGTGTCTTATCCCCTGTCACCAAAATTACTTCTCCTGCTGGCGTATGAATTTCTATGGAATTTTTATCACAGAGGATTCGAGCATGGTTGGCTACTAACCAATCCATTCCTAACACGACATCGAACCCTGCTAAATTCATAGGTAGAAGGTTCGCAGAAAATTTATGGCCCGAGAGTTCTATTTTTCCTTCTTGGGGTATCTTATCTATATTAACAGAATTCCCTTCTGCTGTTTCTACCATATAAATTTGCCTAAGCTTGGTTAAAGGTTGCTTAAGAGCTTGGAAAAATGAAGTATTTATAATACTTTGGTTTGCACCAGAGTCAGATAATACTTTTGCGTAAACGTCATGTACAAGAAACGTACCAGCTATCACATCCGGAATCAGATCTGCTTCTTGTGTAGTCAGCTGGAAGGCTCTTGGATTCTTTTTAGTAGTTCCATCAGCCGCTTTAGTCTTGTTGTCAGCTGGCTTGACCAGTTTAGGGCATTCTGGTTTAAAAGGCCCAGCTTCTCCATAATTGTAGCAGACCTTTAACTTCTTCCTGCACTCCTCCTCTCGGTGCCCCGGTGCTTTGCAGAAATTGCAATTTTCCTGACATTTTCCAAAATGTTTCGTTTTACAGTTTCTGCAGAATGGCGGTGTGGAAGATTGCCCAGTTTCCTTTTTCTTGAAGTTACTATTAGTATTACCCCCACATAACCCTTGGGTAATCTTTTGGGCCAATTTCTTTTTCCTGTTTTCTTCTCTCGTACGTACCAATCCGTCAGTCAAGTTGTTAGCCAATTCGACCGCATCGTCTATCGTTTGGGGTCTCGCAGCCTTGACTATGTCGCGAATCTCGCTAATTAATCCCCAAATATAGCGAGAAATAAGCACCGGTTCTGGCGAGGCCAGAGCTGGTACTATTCTAGCATACTCGAAGAATTTTTAAGTATACCCTCGACAGTTAACGTCCACCATCCGGTGATTCAGGAGCTTATTTGTCATCTGTTCCTTTTCGTAGGAAGGACAAAACTTTCTTTCCACCAGTTCCTTAAATTTTTCCCAACCCATGGCATAAGCTACGTCACTTCCCTTAGCTTGCAACACCGTGTTCCAACATTCTAACTCCTCTTCCTTGAAAAGGTGGGATGCATACATCACTCGGTCTTCTTCTATGCACTTACTTATTTTAATCACAGCTTCGGTCTTTTCCAACCAACGTAGTGCGGCAGTCGCCCTTTCATTGCCTGCAAATTCGACTGGCTTACAGGTGCGAAATTCTTTGTAAGTGCAACCCGTCGTTGCCACTTTCATTTTCTTAAGTAATGGGGCTTGAATTACATTATTATTATCGCCGCCCCCATTCACACTGTTACTGAAATTATCGTCGCGAGTGCGTTTGCTTTGGTTGGCTTGGAAAGGTTCAACGGGATTCTTAACGGCAGCGACGATTGCCGGGATAGCATTGGCTATTCCCTGAGCAACTATTTTTCTATATCTTGTCTATTGAGAAAATGATCTTCATCATTGGGTTCAGATTGGTTAACTTCATTTGCAGGTTGGTTTACTGCGTTTTCCATCTGAATAATTAACAATATATACAAATTATAGTCATAAAATGGATAGCAACTAAACACAATAAGGCAATCACAACACAATTAAATCAACACATATAGCCAAAATCGTTGACCTTGCAACATTTATATTTTTATATATATTATGCATCCATACAAGCCAGATATTTACATATATTTTATTTTATTATTATTATACAATATTATATATTATTTTATAATTTTTTTCACATATTATTATTATACAAAACATTTTAATTATGGTTAACTGGCTTTTCAAAAAAGACGCTCCCTCTCTTCGTACTTCCATGTGATGTTTTCCCCCACTTCTCGAATCCGATTTCCCGCATCCACCAGTTCCTCGCCGTAGCGGTGTAATTCGGTAACGTTCTCCGGGTTCATGGGTGGAAATGGGGCAGGTTCAGGTTCAAACTGGGGAAAATACACATTTGGGTTATTCATAAAGTTTTGAAAATGCCTGTCGCTCGTCCACCATTCTTCCAACTGCCATGTAAGAGGTTTAGGGTTGACAATTGGGTCCGGAATAGCAGGTTCCAAATTGATAGGAAGCTCTAATTGAGCGGGAAAATTGAAAAGGGTTTCATCAGCAGGTCCGATGAGGTCACAGTTTGCCAATTTTCTATCGAGTTCTTCCCAAGGTGGCAATTCCTGGGCTTGACCAGAGCTCTCCCCTACCTCTTTTCCTTTTCCTTTTCCTTTTGGATCCTCCGTCTTTTTCACCTTTTGGGCAGCGGGATTCTTCTTTCGCCCTCGTTTCCATTCCAGAAGCCTTCTCCTCTTTTTAGGTTTGGGTTTCTCCTGTGACTGGGCCTGAAACACTAGTGGCTCCTTAGTGTCAGCCTGATAACCGGACTGAGTTCCAGTTGTATCCATATCAGTAGTATGGATTGTGAAATTTCGGAGGGCTTCCGATAGTTCATTCATGCTGTTAGCACACATAAGGAAACACACAAAAATCCAAATTAAAATTTTTATTTATTAAATTATCACAGAATTACAAAATGGCAATTTGAAAAATTAAGTATTTTCCAAATACTTAATTGGCTTAAATCAGTGGCTCTGATACCACCTTTTCTGTCACGGCCCCCGACCCGGCTTATCCGGTTCAGAAGTCGCGAGACAGAAACCCGTGGTATTTGTGTTTAATATGGCAGCGGAAATTTTAACAGGATCGTTAAAACTGAAATCACCCAATTATTTTATTTCAAGTTTCGGGACAAACCCCGTAATTTACAATAAAGGAATTTCACTGAGAAATTCCCTGATTACAAGAACATGTTTATTTATTTACTGAGCCACTTTATTAAAGCTAGAGTGCTACGTGGCACTTTTCCTTGTTCACAGTAAATCACCTGAAACATGTTTTAAAAAGATTTGATCAGCGGGAAATAATGGCGAGTCATTCAATTTGTACAAAACGACAAATTGTTATAATTCACAGTATTAAGAGTGATGTGTGCAAAATGCAACATATAAATTACATCAAATGTGGCATAAAACTAACCCTTTTTAGTACTAATGTTGGAAAAAGTGTGTTTTTGTCTTCCTTTTGTATTTTCAGGGTTAAAAGAGCTTAAATGGACAAAAGAAGCAAAAATGCAGCTAAATCTAACAATAACACAAGAAAAGGAATAAACGTGGCATGCCCGACCCCTTGACAACATCTCCCCAAGCAAAAACAAGAGAATAGAAGGCTGAACACGCCCCGTGCTCAATGAGCACGGGGGCGTGCCCAAGTGTCTACAGAAAAGACAAAGCTGTAGAAGCTTCTATCACCCACCACGGGGGCGTGCCCAGCGGACACGGGGCCATGGTCAACGCAAAGATTCGCAGAATCTTGGCAAATCTTGATAGTACATGTACGCTTCTGCACACGGGGTCGTGCCCAGCGGACACGGGGCGTGGTCAACTAATGCAGACAAACTGCATTTAATGAAGAAAGAGAAGATGGGTGGACACGGGGCCGTGCCCAATGGACACGAGGCCGTGTCCGGGCTTCTGTGCTGGCTATAAATAGGGGTGCTTGGCTCACTTGCAAATCATCCCTTGGCAAACCACCTCTCTCACACTTCACCCACCCACCACCACCATCACAACCCATATCCACCACCATCATCCATCATCTATCATAGAATGTGTGAGTAGTCTGGGGATCCAAGATTGATCGTAAGAGTTCTTGACAATCAAAGGCCATGTTTGCCTAAGTCTCTTACATCACTTGGTGAAGACAAGTGTTTAGTGTAATACTTTTTATTTTTTATCTTTTCGCACTTTTTATTTGGTTATGTATTTATGACTTTAATAACTAATTTCTTATGTTGAAGGTGAATCTTCCTTATCATTTGTCCGTGGTGTCTTGGCATTCTTTTACTGTCTATATAAAATAAAAGATTTTCACCATTCATATCTCCATGGTCTATATGGAGATATGTTGGCTACCTGGTCGGGGGTTAAGTGAATGGTTTGGTAAGAGTCTTGCCTTGTTCAGTGTATAGATCCTGCAAGGACCTGGGTCAAGTTTAGTAGGACCTCCTTCAATACCCACTGGTATTAGATGGCGGGGGTCCGAACTCCTTGATCCCCTCATATGTAAACTACTATTAAAACTTTAACCTGACTACTTAGGATTGTATCCCTGCTGACTCAAACTATTTAGCCGAGGGTAACGTCACCTTCAAAAGAGGGACCTACCACAATATGCATTAATAACTTAATTAATTATCTTTCAATAATCCAACCCTTTAGGATTGTATCCTTGCTGACTCAAACTACTGGGTTGAGGGTAACGTCACCTTCAAAAGAGGGGCCTACTACTATAACTAAGATAATCTCTTGAAAAGTGCAATAGTGCGAAAATAATCAAAGGTTACACTAAATACGAGTCGGATCCAAGTGCTTCATCTTGTCTATCTGTTTTTATTTTTATTTTTCAGCATTTTTAGTTTTTATTTTCTAGTTTAAAACATTTTTTCTAAATTTTTGATTTGATTAGACGTTGAGGATAAACCAATACTAAAAGCTCTTGTGTCCTTGGACGACCTCGGTATCTTACCAACGCTATACTATGCTCACGATGGGTGCACTTGCGCATATGGGTGTTTAGTGTTAGTAAAATATCGTGTTTTATAAATTTAAAACTTGACTAAAGTGTAAAAAGGGCTAAAAAATATACATAAATATATATATAACACTACACACGCATCAAGTTTTTGGCGCTGTTGCCGGGGACACAAGGATTTTAAGAAAGTTAGGAATCAACGGCCTAATCGTTTTTTCTTATTTTTCTGTTTTTTAGGATTTTTTTAGATTTTCAGCTTCTGCAGAGCTCAGCACGGGCCGTGCCCAACATTGTTACTGGCAGTTTTTATTTTCCGAGTTGCAGAGAGTTGAGCACGGGGCCGTGTCGAGCTCCCCAGTAACAGGGATCCGGAAAACAATCATTGTATCTCCGACGCCGTGTTCATCTGAGCACGGGGCCGTGGTGAAACTTCTGACCAACGTTCTTTTTTGTTTTTATTGTAGGACTTGGAACCCAAGCGCCACATCTGAACTTTCCACGCAGTGTATGAGCTCCAGTTCTAGTAGAGACATAGAAGAACCTCTAGAAGAACCCGAACGCTTTCTAAGAAAAAGACTTAAAGCTAAAAACCAAGAGAAAGTTTCGGGGGACCCACTTCCAATGGCGGACCAACGTACCCTCATGGATTACCTACGTCCCACCGTAGGTAATCTCGGCGCCGCTATCAATGCACCGAATGTTGAGGCCAACAACTTCGAACTTTGGCTGCATTTGATACAAATGCTCAAAAACTCCACAACCTTCCATGGACTTGCGGACGAAGATCCCCATTTACATATCACTAACTTCTTGGAGATATGTGATACTTTCTGGATCAATGGAGCATCAAATGACGCCATCCGCCTTCGAATGTTTCCATTTTCACTAAAAGACCGAGCTAAGGCTTGGCTTAGTACCCTCCCAGTTGGCTCGGTAAACACCTGGGATGAACTAGACCAAAATTTTCTATATAAGTATTTCCTACCTGCTAAAAATGGCTAAATTAATGACTGAAATTAACACATATTCACAAGAGGACAGGGAATCCTTATATGAAACTTGGGAAAGGTTCAAGGAGCTACTAAGAAAGTGCCCTCATCATGGTCTTGTGGTATGGCCACAAGTATCCACTTTCTATAATGGGTTGTTGCCACACACAAGACAAACGCTCGACTCTAGCTCCGGGGGACTTTTAGGTAATCGCCGCCCAAATGAAATTTATAATCAAATTGAGGAAATTGCTCAAACCAATTTTCAATGGCACACTCCCCGAGGCATGAAATCTATTGCCCCGGGTGCCCATTAGGTTGATGAGAGAACTTCCTTGCAAGCCCAAATCGAAGCCCTTTCTTCAAAAATCAAAAAGTTAGAAATGGCAAAAACGGCTTCGGTTATGGATTGCGAGGGGTGTGGTGGGCCACATGAAAATTGGAGTTGTATGAAAGAAATGGATAATCAAACAGAATCGGTAAACTACATTGATAATAGACCTAGGCCGTCGGGTCCCCCAACGGGTACCTACAACCAAGGATGGCGTAACCACCCTAACCTTGGTTGGAGAGAACCCGGCAATAGTAGTAACCAACAAAGTCTAAACCAACGAACAAACTTTCAACAACCAAGAAACGAGTCACAAAATTTCTCTCAACAACAAGGCGGACGAGAAAGGCTTGAAGATACCATATCTCGCCTCATCTCCGACTCCGAAAAGAAAAACTCGGATCGATTTCAACAACTGGAATCGAATTTTAGAAATCAACAAGCTAGTATTCAAAACATTGAAAAACAATTAAGTCAACTAGCTCAAAATATCTTCGAGAGACCACAAGGTGTGTTACCAAGTAATACCGAAACCAACCCAAAGGCACAAGTACATCTCATCACATTGAGAAACCGTACCGTGGGTCCCGAGGAGGCTCCATTACCTCCAACTGAAAGGAGCCGATCTAGCCAAACCACAACTCCACCCACGCCCCAACAAGAGACGACTCCTCCACCAAATCAAGAGCCCACCAAGAATCCTCCGATTCCATACCCCGGTCGGTTAATTCGCCAAAAGACCGATGAGCAATTCACAAAGTTCGAAAAATTGCTAAAACAATTGCATGTTAATATTCCATTTGTTGAAGTCCTAACCCAAATGCCTAAATATTCAAAATTTATGAGGGACTTCCTCACTCACAAAAGGAAAATTGAATCATTGCAATTAGTTAATTTAAGCGAAGAATGCTCCGCCTTGCTACTCAACAAACTCCCGCAAAAGAAGATTGACCCTGGAAGCTTCACAATCCCTTGTTCGATTGGGGAATCTTCCATTCGCAATGCACTAGCCGACCTGAGGGCTAGCATAAACCTCATGCCCGCATCAATGTTTGACCGACTCGGCCTAGGGAAAACAAGGCCTACAAAAATGAGCATACAACTCGCCAATAGGTCCGTCAAGTATCCACAAGGTATCGCTGAAAATCTATTAGTCAAAGTCGGCGAATTCGTCTTCCTAGCCGACTTTGTCATACTAGATATGGAGGAAGATACCGAAGTACCACTCATCTTAGGGAGGCCATTCCTAGCTACGGCCCACGCAGTGGTAGAAATGAATGGTGGAACACTAACGTTGAGGATTGGGGACAAGGAAATGAGGTTTGGAGTTGGAAAGAGAGTAGAGGATGATGACCCAGTCAATTACATGAAGGTCATAGACTCAAGTTTGGATGATACTCTCCGACGGTGCAACATGGGATGCAAAACATCCACTTGGGTAACATATGACTAGGCTTTGGGTCTAGCCAAGGACCCTTATAAACGTGGCGCACCATGGAGGCATTCCGCGGAACTATCCTTAGTTTAGTTTAGGTTAATTTTTTTATGTTTTCTAGTTTAGTTTTAATTTTAGGGAATAAAACACACTCGGGATGGTGAAGGATACCAAGGGAAACTTGAACCAGCACCCCATGCACAAAAACAGAGCCTCCCGCAAATTTTTCTTCATTACAACAAGTTCGGCACGGGCCGTGTCCCGCCAACACGGCCCCGTGCTGAACAGTCTGCAGTAAATCGCCCAGTTCAGGTAACTGGACACGGGGCGTGTTCACTGAACATGCCCCCGTTCCCAGGCTTCTGTTTCTTTTTTCTTATTTTTGTTACTGGCAACCTGAACACGGGGCCGTGCCCGGACACCACGGGCCCGTGTCCAGATGCCCAGGAACATAAAAATTTGTTTTTAAACACACTTTTACACATTCAATAAACCTAAAAGCTTATTTTTGGGACACATTGAGATCAATGTGTAATTTAAGTGTGGGGGGATGCTAAAACCTTGAATCTTGCAAGTCCTAATTACAAGCCTTACACAAAACTCTATTGGAACCGCTAAACACCCCAAATTTTTTTCAAAATCTTTTCATTTTTTTTACTTGTCTTGGTTTAATTTGGGAATTACAAGTTCTAAAAAAGTTATATTTTTTACAAATTTACAACCGATAGCGTCGTGATAAAAAGAACCAATATAAGAAAATTATGAAACGGCATGACAAATCTAGCTAAAATTTGATTATATATACTTGATCACAAAAAAACCCATTCCCACAAAAAGTGAGTTTTGAGTCTTTATTGAGCATACAAATACACATATTAAAACTAAATGCTCATTTTTCGTTTCTTGTGTGAATAGCCGCTTGGTTCTTACGACTCTAGAACTTGCCACGAAGATACATTCTCGGTCCTTACCAACTTAAACCCAAGTAAGTAAATGATGGAGGCATTAGGACTAACCCTTTTTATTTCAACACCATTATTTTTTCTTTTTTTACCACCTTCCCAAAATCCCCCTTTTCATTTCTTAACCCAAATCAAACACCCTTTTTACCCACCAAAACCATTTTTCATTTTTAAACCCTTTATTTTAGTAACAAAGCTCGGTTTTCTTGTGACTTCCTTATCATATATATATATATATATATATATCATAGAAAAGAAAAAAATGAAGTTAGCAATAAACAAACAAAGCACATCAAAAGAAGGCTTGTTTGAATAAATGCTTCATTGGAATAAAAAGTCACAAAAACAAAATGTTTTACGAAAACCGACGCTCTTTACGCCTTTCGCCCTTTTCTACTAACCACTAACCCAACCACCTACCTTTAACCCAAGCCTAACCCTTCCCCCTAAAGTCCTCTTGATATTTACAAAGGTGTATAGTTAAAAAGGAGGAGGATTGATTACTTGGCAAGCTTATGGTAGGAGTAAGTTCCATGCCGCTCTCGAGTGCTTCACAAAAATACACCTTCGGCCGAGTGTTGAGTGATCTCCCGTGAGGTATGTGAACTTGTATATAAATGGAATTTTAAAGAGGCATGTTATGCCCTAATAAGTAATTTATCTTATGTAATGTTCTAAATAAATCATGACGAATAGGATTGTAAATAAAATAAAAATAAAACCTAATAAGGAATCTTGGAATCCCGACACTCTGTGACAAGCCCAAAAACCTTCTCTTCTACCCATTCCATTTGGGAGTGTAAAGCCACATTATAAAGAGTTTTGCTTGAGGACAAACAAAGATTCAAGGGTGGGGGTATTTGATGTGTGCAAAATGCAACATATAAATTACACAAAATGTGGCATAAAACTAACTCTTTTTTAGTACAAATGTTGGAAAAAGTGTGTTTTTGTCTTCCTTTTGTATTTTCAGGGTGAAAAGAGCTTAAATGGACAAAAGAAGCAAAAATGCAGCTAAATCTAACAATAATACAAGAAAATGAATAAACGTGGCATGCCCGACCCCTTGACAGCATCTTCCCATGCAAAAACAAGAGAACAGAAGGCCGAATACGCCCTGTGCTCAATGAGCACAGGGGCGTGCCCAAGTGTCTGCAGAAAAGACAAAGCTGTAGAAGCTTCTATCACCCACCACGGGGGCGTGCCCAGCGAACACGGGGCTGTGGTCAACGCAAAGATACGCAGAATCTAGGCAAATCTTGATAGTACAGATACGCTTCTGCACACGGGGTCGTGCCCATCGGACACGGGGGCGTGGTCAACTAATGCAGACAAACTGCATTTAATGAAGAAAGAGAAGATGGGTGGACACGGGGCCGTGCCCAATGGACACGGGGCCGTGTCCGGGCTTCTGTGCAGGCTATAAATAGGGGTGCTTGGCTCACTTGCAAATCATCCCTTGGCAAACCACCTCTCTCACACTTCACCCACCCACCATCACCATCACAACCCACATCCACCACCATCATCCATCATAGAGTATGTGAGTAGTCTCGGGATCCAAGATTGATCGTAAGAGTTCTTGACAATCAAAGGCCATGTTTGCCTAAGTCTCTTACATCAATTGGTGAAGATAAGTTTTTAGTGTAATACTTTTTATTTTTTTATCTTTTCGCACTTTTTATTTGGTTATGTATTAATGACTTTAATAACTTGTTTCTTATGTTGAAGGTGAATCTTCCTGATCATTTGTCCGTGTGTCTTGGCATTATTTTACTGTGTATATAAAATAAAAGATTTTCACCATTCATATCTCCACGGTCTATATGGAGATATGTTGGCTACCTGGTCGGGGGTTAAGGGAATGGTTTGGTAAGAGTCTTGCCTTGTTCAGTGTATAGATCCTGCAAGGACCTGGGTCAAGTTTAGTAGGACCTCCTTCAATACCCACTGGTATTGGATGGCGGGGGTCCGAACTCCTTGATCCCCTCATATGTAAACTTCTATTAAAACTTTAACCCGGCTACTTAGGATTGTATCCCTGCTGACTCAAACTACTTAGCCGAGGGTAACGTCACCTTCAAAAGAGGGGCCTACCACAATATGCATTAATAACTTAATTAATTATCTTTCAATAATCCAACCCTTTAGGATTGTATCCTTGCTGACTCAATCTATTGGGTTGAGGGTAACGTCAACTTCAAAAGAGGGGCCTACTACTATAACTAAGATAATCTCTTGAAAAGTGCAAAATTGCGAAAATAATCAAAGGTTACACTAAATACGAGTCGGATCCAAGTGATTCATCTTGTCTATCTGTTTTTATTTTTATTTTTATTTTTCAGCATTTTTAGTTTTTATTTTCTAGTTTAAAACATTTTTTCTAAATTTTTGATTTGATTAGACGTTGAGGATAAACCGGTACTAAAAGCTCTTGTGTCCTTAGACGACCTCGGTATCTTACCAACGCTGTACTACGCTCACGATGGGTACACATGCCCATATATGTGTTTAGTGTTAGTAAAATATCGTGTTTTATAAATTTAAAACTTGATTAAAGTGTAAAAAGGGCTAACAAATATACATAAATATATATAACGCTACACACGCATCAAAGAGTGATTACAATGTTTATATATCAACCAATTACCCTAAATCGGTATTTGTCACTCGACCGAATATGTGACTATGGTCATATCACCCATTGGCTAACCCGTTGTCCAATGCTGAAGGTTATCAAGTAGTGTATACAAAACCCCACATAGCGCCAGTAATTGAAGATTACAAAGACTTAATACCTGTAATTATAACTTTGAAAACAAATAGGGTTTTGGAAACAATTTGGTAAAAAGAGAATGACTCACATTGCAAGTTTAAACTGACAGAGTCTGCCTACTGATTAAGCCTGGTAACCTAGTTAAATAATGCAAACGAAACTAGGTTAGTAACTTAATACAACATTTAAGATAATTTCACGAGATCGAAACCCTCACGACGAATGACAAAGTATAGCCCGAATTCAGGCAGCACTTAAACATCCATCGGATCGGTTTTAATCGACCGGACATTGTATCGTAGTAGTGATCGAGTTATTACACTGTTATCGTAGCAGCGTCTTGACACTACAAAGTTGATTTTTGAGCAGAAGTATAGCGTTTTGTGAAAATTTTCGAGCACAGGTGAACTGCCCATGCACGACCTATTTATAGCTGAAAATTGAGTTCCTCGCGGCCCGCGTAAACCTGAAGGGATATCCTTCGCGGCCACGGGGGCCACCCTAGCTACTGCTAGGGCTACCGTTTCACACCCTAGGTCTGCCACGTGGGCGACACGTGACCTTGATCATTATCCGGAGATTTGTAGAGCTGTCGCGCCCCGCGAAAACTCACCTTAATTCTTTCGCGGCCCGCGACCGAATAATAAAACTTGTTTTTCTTGGTTTTTCATAGAAATTAGGGTTTTAGGGGTTCGGGTTTTCACTTACGGGGTGTTTTAGGGCATTTTCGTGCAGGTCCTTACAATATGTTCTCTCTCTTGAAAGTTTCTCTCACTAGACCTGTGTTTGTCTCCTTTCTTGGTGGTGGTTTGAAGGTGGCGATGGATGTTGGTGGGTTTGAGTTGATGGAAGATGGTGGTGATGCAAATACAAATATCACAGGAGAGGGAAGCGGCTGCTTGCTTTGGTTCAATGACCTCAAAGACTTCAGAGTAATGACAGGTGGTCAAGATATATTTATAAGAATGGCTTCCTCTGAATTAGGTAACTATCCCTTACTAAATTAAGCTAAACATGTATGTAATATCACACAAAACTAATCTACACGGATCAATTTTTGTTTATACAAATCAACAAAATTTGTTGGCTGCTGGTGAAAACAAAGAGAGAGAAAGAGAAGGAGCTATGGAAGATCTGCTGAGGAAATGACTGGTGGTGGTGATATATTACTTAAAATAACCATTTTGCCCCTGAGAAAAAGGACAAAATAGCAGGATTTTGTAAGATAAATATGACATGATTTCACTTTTGGACCAAAATGGCAATAAAACTGAAACCACAGGGACCTAAACGTAAAAGGTTTGAGTTTTGGAATAAAAAGGCAAAAGTGACCAAACTTCAAAGACCAAAATGATAGTTTACTCTTAAAAAAAATATATTCTTATGATGTGTACGAAGTGATCTCAACTTTTTTTTATCTCAATGTTTTAATGGTTCAATGGTTATGATTAGGTGATTGGCGAGATGGTAAATAATAGAAAGTTAGAATTGTTTATACATATTTTTACCAATTCTTTTATTCAAATATTTTTTATATATTCTATTATTGTTATAAAAAATATTGTATAAATCTGGAATATGATTATTATTTTTTGTTTGATATAGTTGCATTTTATATGGTGCACAGAAATGTCTATAAACTAGTTATAATTAAGTGCTATTTTCGTCCCTGATTTGTTTACTTTTGCCATTTCAGGCCAAATTTCAAAATTGCACCATTTTCCTTCATGATGTTATAGAAACGTGTCATTTCAGTCTAAAAAATTAACTTTAGTTAAAAACATTCAATCAGCTCAGGGGTAAAATTGTCATTTTACATATATTTTTATTTTTTCTTATTTTTTTAACTTCAGATTTTAATATAAAGAAAAGAAAAGAAAAACATATGTAGATGGCCGGGATCGAACATGTGACCACCTGCTTAGAAACACATGCATTAACCAGGGAGCCATAGCTCCTTTTATTCTAAGTTTCCATCTATTATTCTTTTGATATGTGTTAAACCACCAACACCATTCGAGTATCCAACCACCATCACCACGATTCAACCATCAAACCACCACGATTCAACCACAACCACCGTTCAATCTCCATCACCATCCAAACAACTACCACCACCACCATCGTTCAATCTCCACCACCATCCAAACAACTCCACCACCACCGCTTCACGTTCAGTATGTGTCATTTTACGTTTTCTGGCAACAGTGAAAAGCAAAGTAGAGGTATCATGATACAACAATCGAAGCAATAATTTTACGTTTTTAGGCAACAGTGAAAAGCAAAGCAAAAGGAATCGATGCAATAATCGAATGCGAAGCTGCGGTGGTGGAGTTGTTTGGATGGTGATGGAGATTGAATTGTGGTGATAGTGGCTGAATGGTGGTGGTTTGATGGTTGAATCATGGCTATGGCTCCCTGGTTAATGCATACGTTTCTAAGTAGGTGGTCACGGTGTAACATTCCCAAAATTTTTAAATTTAAAATAAAGTTATTACACGAGTAGGTCATGGGTAAGTTGACCAATATAAATATAAGGTATTTTGGCAAACGTAGAAACCGTTTAATAATTATAATAATAAAAATACATTATATTTGAACCTACTCCATTTTTAATGAAACTTGGTTCAAAATGTAGATAAGATTATTCTCGTTCTAATGACATATTCATTGTTTTATAAAACGTCATATTTTAGAAGTTATAAACGCCAAATAAGTGAAGCAGCTAAATTAATTATAAAATATAAAATAATATATATATATATACACACACTTTTGTATGTAGCTTTCCAAGAAAGAAAGAAAATAATATTAAAAGAAAACAAATGGAAATTTACTATGGACATGATTTCATGAATACGTAATGTGCATGGATAGGTGGTTACAATTACGTAAATTCTAAGCATGATGGCAAGTATAAATAGCAACTCAATCTTTAGAGAAAAATTGCTCAAACCATTTTCTGTCTCTCCATATCTTGGCCCATCTCTCTCAAATCCTATATTTATTTTTTTAAATAATAATAAAACCTTGCCCCGTTTTAAGTGTTGTAACCCCTGATCACTGAGTCAATACCCTGTCCGATTGATTTAGGACCCACCAACGCATGTCGAGGCTCTGCCCGACTAAGTACGTTGGGGTTCTGTCTCGTGACGTAGGGATAAAGTCGAATTGGGTTACTATACTTAATGCGAGTGCATTATAAATTTTATTAAATAATTCAGGAGATATACCCAGGTTATAACAACCCTCCTTAAAATACTTTGGACACCCCTAAACACTCCTAAATACACCCCGAATACGAAAACCGGCCCCGAAATACCTTTATTTTATTAAATAATAAATAAAAACAAATATAAGAGGTTGTACCGGGGCGTGACAGACCCCTCTTATTCTGTCGCGGGGAGCGACCGAGCAACAAATGGCGAAAACACAGCCCGCCACGTGGCAGGACACGCGTCAACATCTCCGGTGACTCAGCAACACCGCTGCCGCCTCTAGGTCTTTGGCAGGGGCGACGACCCCTTATGTTTCTCTCGCGGGCCGCGAGGAACTCCTGTAGGATCGGTTTTCAACTCCCGAATGATTGCGAACTGAACGTGTGACGTGCGGAATCCGTACACGAACGTGACCGAACACACAAGAAGTACTAAATCTGTGATTCTATTGAATGATATGAAACCGTACAAAGAACCGTGAATCACCTACGAACACTTTCTCTCTCTAGACTTTCTAACTCTAAGCTCCAAGCTCCAAGATCTCAAATGGCCAAAAGTCTCTAATGAAAACCCTAAGGCTCCTATTTATAGGCACAAGGTATAAGGATTTCTCCTTATTTACAAGATTGTCACCTTGCCTATTTTTACTACAAAATACATAATAAAGCCTAGATTTCTTTAGTGTCTTGCTACGGTTCTGATTGACGGAGACGATAGACATAATGTACTAAAAGACTTCCCCTTGGATATTATCGCAGTCAATCTCGTAGCGTCTTGTCTTTTCTCTCTCTCTTTGATTCTTCTTGAACCACTGACTCCCTCTTTCTTGAACAGACTCCCCGTGGATCTGTCTTCGACTTCAGTTGCTCCCCCTCTCGTTAGACTCTTTCTCTTCAGGCTCCCCCTTTCGTCAAGCTTCCGTGCTTTTGGGATCGACACCTAGCTTTCCGGTTACAAGCTCCCCCTTGCGTCGAGCTCGTCTTCAGACTCCCCCTTAGACTCGGCTATCGGGATCGAAATTTGGAACATCATCTGCAATCCTCAAACATTTATAAGTGAAAATGTTTTGAATGTCCAGGATTGATGACCTGGCTCTCTCAACATATGCTAAAATATTTTTACAGTGAAAGCATTTTCATTTGTCCAGGAATCGTAATCTGGCTCTTTTAAAACTTTTAAATCAAGATCATGGCTCTAAATATAATAATATGAATATATCCAGGATTACTTGACTTACTCTCCCTATCAACAAATTTCATAGATTTGGCAGTATTAAGAATCCAAAACTGTAACCTTGCTCTTTACAACAGATTTTAAGAATTTAACCATCCAAATCCCTCACAGTTAATCACCCAAGTCCAAAATAATGACCTTGGAGATATCACAAACTATTTTTGAATTTTGATTTTTAAAACTACAAGTTTCAAATTAATGAACTTGTTTTATTTTCAGAAACACGATCAGCGTACTTAAATTTTGAAACTCAGCATTTAGACATCGGTTGTCGAAAATAAAGTAGAATCAAATTATTTTTGTATTTTTCTGAAACATAAAGCAGTAAAGAAATATTTACAAACATATTTACAGACAATATTTTTGTTTGAGTTCGTGTCAGAGGATCATATCAGTTTATGGCAAATCACTAGTACCGTTGAGCTTTAAACACTTTAAGTTCTAAACGATTCACTTAGATTGTCAGTATACTGATCCATTTAAATTTTCACACAAAGTTCAAATGATTCGAGATACGGATTTAGTGTTTTAAGAACTTAAACTTATTCGCGTGTCCCACCTCAGAATATACTCTCGTATCAAAATTCCCTAGATTCAGTCTTACACGTGAGTATACCAATTTGATATCTGTTCTCTGGGTTAGTGTGAGACCTTGAGAGCTCAGGTATGAACTTTCGTTCAGTCAAAGAGATTAAGGCTCGACTTTAGGTGTGTTCCCTTTAGAGAATCTTTTCTTCAACTGCAATTGATTCATATCTTTTAATATTTTTCAATTTTTGTGCAGAGGGTGAGCTTTAAAAGCGCGTAAAGTATTATTCGAGGTCTAGGCCATTGCTTCCGCAATATCAGAAGACCAGGTATAATACCCCAGATATCAAACAGTATAAAGACCTAGTATCTCAGAATCAGGCAATCTCTAAAACAAGATTTCGGGGGTTACCCATATATCCGAGAGATGTTCCCCACGAGATAAGCAAGTATTGATATTTAGGTTTATATCTCGAAATCAATCTACTAAGCGTGTAAAAACCTACTGGCATATCATTAGTGAGACCGTTTATCACATTTGAACTTTCCATTTCTTTAGCGTACTGTGATTGTCTACTGATGTACTATCATTTCCTCTTTTTACACATAAACTCATTTTTGAATTTTATCATGTTTTTGGCTTTTTGAAATTTTCAAATGTTTTTGGATTTTCTGACAACGCCTTTACTCCCCCTAAAATTCAAAACATTAAAGAAAATTTGACAACCTGATACTGATAGCTTTGTCTCGCCATCCATTTTCTGCTTCACATGCACTGATTTGCAGAAAATATAATGTACCCCCATGATTTACAACACATTGATATTTTACAGTTTGAAAACCGTTTTTCAATCTTGTGAAATTAATCATGTTTGTTCCGTCGTGAGGATTTCGGCATATTCAATCAACATATTTTTGTATTTTTTTTTTTTGATTTTGGACAAAAAAAAACATATCAAGCAAGAGCAGACAAGTAATGAACGTTCAAGCATGTGTAATCTTGAGTGTGCACAGGATCGGATGGTCATCCGATTGGATTGCCATCCGATCCGATGAACCATCATAGGTAATGAACAAATAAACAAGTCATGTGCATGTGGATCGGATGCCCACTCGATCGGATTGCCACCCGATCGAGTTGCCACTCGATCCATGTGACAAGTAGGTAGCACCTTTGACAAGTCAACACTTTGAGAGTGAATGCCATGGATCAGATACCCACCCGATCGGATTGCCACCCGATCGAGTTATCACTCGATTCTTGGAAAATTGGAACATATGAGAATTTTATCATTTTGTGATGAGGATCGGATGGCTGTCCGATCGGATTGCTACCCGATCGGATTACCACTCGATCATTGTCATTGATTGCATAGATTTCAAAACATGGTAATGAGGATCGGATAACCACCCGATCGGATTGCCACCCGATCGAGTTGCCACTCGATCTTTGACATACACATGATCAATTAATGCAAGTGCTTTGGAACGGATTGCCACCCGATCGGATTGCCACCTGATCGGGTTGCCATTCTTTCCAAAAACAACTGTTTAACAAGTAAAGGCACAAATATCGAGGCAAACACTTAGAAAAATATTCAACATCTAACATGCAATGGATTAAATGTTCACTTGACCATTTTGTCAAAAACAAATTGAAAAACATATACTTATTATTATTTTTTCTTTTCGTTTTTTAAATTTTCAATTTTTTAAGGTTTTTGAAATATGGTTTATTTATGTACATAAATCGATAAACTCCCTGTTTAACCAAACCAGGGTTCAGCAGCCTTCTCCTCCTGTGCCAGGCTGCTCATCAATTCTTTTTCTTGACAATCACACTTCATGAGCACGTACACATTCACAAAAACTCAATTACTTGAACAATTTAGCCCAGCTCTGTTTGACCTTAGGCATTTCAACACAAAATTCATTCAATGATGGAAAATCTTTGTCATCTCGTACAAAAACTTTTTCATCTTTGACTTCGACTTTTTCTTCATTCACAGAAGTTACTTGTTTCTTAACCACCCAGATTTGTTCTTTTGAAGCACTTCTTTTGTAAAATCGTGACTCGTTTTGATTATTTTGATTTTGATCAACAACTTTTGGTTTCCAAAACTGGTTTGGTTTTGTCATATCAACCGATGTTTGCCAACTTTGTGTTGTTCTGATTCTGGATGTGTGAGAATTCCAGGTTTGTCTTGAGTCAAACCTAGTCTGGTTTGATTTCCAAGTTTGATTTGAAGCAAACTTGTTTGTGTTGTACCTCCAAGTTTGTTTGGAATCAAATCTGGTAGACCTTTGTTTCACATCCTCATATTTATGTTTTTCAACATCAACAGGCTTTGGGTTTGGACACTTTCGTGCAAGATGTCCAGTTTGATCACATTTAAAACAAGTTTTCCTTGAAACATCTTTAGCCTGTTGTTGTTGCTTTTACTGAGCATAGAACTCTTCATTAGACTGTCGTCTAAATTGGAGTTCTTTTTCCTCTTCCGAATTTTTCCCATGAACGAAATTCATTTTCTTTTGAAAGTTTTGCTTTTCAAACCTTTTATCTTGATTTTGTTTCTTTTTATAACCCAACCCTGCCTTCATGTTCTTCTTTTTGTAACCAGGTTTGTTATAAAAAGTTTTCTTGCTCTTTCCAGCAAATTTTGAAATTTCTGACTTTTCGATCTCAGCCAGTTTAAACACTTTGTCAATTTTATCTGCAATCACATTCTGAATCGGGAACTCGTTATCTGAGAATAATTTGTCCAATCCAATCATGGTATAAGCCAATCCTTTTGGATCATCATTCACAACTTTCTCAGATTTTACATGTTTGAGATAACCATCATGAAAATTTCCCTCATTTTCATCATGTGATTCAGACTTACCTTTGGGAGACTCATCTTTCAAAACGCTTTCAACAACCTTACTTACCACCTCTGAATCATCAGCTTCATCAGATTTGGCGTAAGTCACATCGATACTTTCAGGTAATTGGTCAACTATATTCAGACCTTTTGCCACCTTTTCCTCATCATAAAAAGTATAGTTATCTCTCAATGGTGGTGGTACCTGATGATATTCTGAACCAATACCTTTTTTATTCTTGTCAGTATCTTTTTCATTTGGTATGATGTTGAAATGCGTTCGAGAATGTACGAAGAACTATGATAACTTTGAAGTTTTGTAAAATCTTTTCTTTTTCAACTAAAACTTGTTTGAGATTAGCAACTTCATCAACACACTTGTTTAATTCAACTTGCTTTTCTTTAAATTTTTTCTCATAAAGTTCCTTTGTTGTTAAAGTTTAAGACAATCTTTCATCAAAACATTTGACTTGTTTCTTCAAAGTATCATAAGCTTCTTGTACTCTCTGACTTAACCACTTCAAATTATCATACTCTTTTTGAAAATCTTGAAATTTATTATCTTTTTCAACACAACCTTCACATTTTGCTTGTCACACCCCAACCGATGGTGGAATCATCGGGGCATGGCACTGAGCGAAACAGATTGTCCAGAAGTTTCCATAACAATTATCAATACTATTCAATTAAAATAATACGTCCCATACCGTATCTCAAACAATAATTCAATTATTACAGACAAAATCTAGGCAAATATTCTGTTCCGACAACTCAGATTTAAATAGACAGCAATTGTTTATCTGCTTCTAGAGACCCTTGATTCGTTATCTACAGACAGCTATTTGTTGGGCTCTAAAGCTTTATTCTAGCCTCAAATTCCTACCAAGTGTGCGTCCTAAGCACCTGTCACATATGTTAAAATAAAGTCAATACATATAATGTAAAGGTGAGCATACAAGTTTGATAATAGCATATAGAGTTTGAATTTGTTACGCATAACCAACACGTACACATAGTGAAATGAAGCACGTTAGTTATCGACATAGATCCATCGATACCAATGACTGCGGGTTGACTGCCTGAGGCAGTTCGCAATACATGATTACCACCGTAATCCATGCAAGTAATGATCCTTAACAACCCCCGTGAACGGGTGCTGAGTCCAAACTATAGTACTATCGTTGCTAAGGCAGGTAGATAGCATTCCATTTGTAAACATAACAAACAAGCATTCATAAGCCACGTATAACATGCATTAACGGTTAGCGTTCAAATAGTATTGAGTAGTGTGATTGTTGTAGTTTGAATATTCGTAACGTATGTAACACCCAAAAGTGCATAAAGCAAAAAGGGATCGAGTATACTCACAGCGATTGATGGATTGAAGGGAGCGCTTAGCGAGTAAGATTAGCCTGAATAGATTCGGTTGCATAACGATAAGTGAAACGTAGAACGTTACAAAGTATGAAAGGGTCGGATAGTGGTTCGATCGGATGGTAATCCGATCGGACAGCAATCCGTGCGGATAACAATCCGTTCGGGTGGTCATCCGGTCGGAAGTGATCCGGTCGGATGACGATTCGAGTGGATTGTTCCTTCCTATAAGAAGTATGTGTTTGTGTATGATGGCTTGACTTTTGAAGTTTTCGTTGTAGCATTTGAAAACATTGAAGTACCTTTACCCTTCAGGTCGGGTGATCGGACGGCTGTTCGATCGGCCGGCAACCCGATCGGTTAGGCATTCAAATGAATTGCAATGTTTAGTCTTTGGATCGGACAGGTGTTCGATCGGACAGGTCAACAAGTCAAAGACTTTAAATGAAATGCAAAGCATGGTGCAGTGGATCGGATAGTTGATCGATCGAATTACACACATGCTGTTCGATCGGACAACATGCATGATCAATCATGACGAGTTCTCAGCAGGGTGTCATCTGATCGGACGGCTGTTCGATCGGGTGGCACTTCTAGTGCATCGAACATGTTGAAAAATCGATTAAGTATTGAAGCATAGTATCTCATGATCCGAGGAGTAATTCGTTCGGACAGTAGTTCGATCGAATCACAGCCCGTTCAATACTAGTCTTCAAAATAGGTTGATTGTGCGGGACCATGTGTTAGCCGATCGGCTGACTATCCGATCGGTTGGCTGCCCGTTCGGACAGCAGTCCGATCGGTCAGCATCCTGACCGGATTAGCCTATTCGCATAACATTTGGTTGTTCTGATTGTTTGTCGTTTTATTGAGGTATCTTGACAACGAGTCGAACCATAGTTTCCTCGTCCTTACTTGGTTCCCTCGGTCGGGCAGGAATCACCCAACCCAGCCGGTGAACTGTTCAGTATCAAGTTTATTGTTCAACCCGAGGTCGGTTAACCTTGTGGATAGAATCCAGACCTTGAGCCATACAACCACCGAAGTGATTTGTAAACCGGCACAGACCCCGTTTCTATCGGTTAAAGGCATTGAGTGTAAAAGAGTTGAAAGAAAGTTGGAATGTTCCTCTTTCAATCCTTTTTCACCATGTATATGTTTAGATCTACTAAAGATCTTTGTTTGTTTATGTGGAAATCGGCTAGATCCAAGCTATTCTTGGTGAATTGAGGCCAAATCATGAAGTTCTTCAAGAACCCATGATGACATCATCCTAGAACACTTGAATCTTGATGATTTCATGGTTAAAAGTTAAGATTTGAAAGATAGAAAGTGTAGGAGTGTGCATAGATCAAGAAAGTACAAGATTTTAGGATGAAATCTTACCGGAATCGAGAGGATTCAGCGAAAAGATGAGGTGAGCGTGCTGGTCAGTCAGAGGTTTCCAAAAGTAGAAAGAATGAAAATGACATGGGTATTTATAGGATGCCAAAAGGGGTAAGTGCCGGCCGATCGGTCAGGCAGCTTGATCGGACAGCCTGTCCGATCGGACGACAGTCCGTTCGGCTGGCTGTTCGATCGGCTGGGAGCCTGATCGATCAGTAGCACGTTTCGAGTGTTTCGAGCGACGATTTTTGATATTTCGATTTCGTTTGCGAGCGACTCGTCACGATAGGGTTTCCTAGTCAAATTACTTTTAATCCCAACTACTAAATACCATAGCTCGATTGTGATTTGAGTTCGAGTTCGATTTCGAGTTTCGATTGAGTTCGATTGCATTTCGAGTTTGATTGCGTTTAGATTGATTACCACAACATAACATAAATAAACAGGCATAAGTAACATATAAAGCACATACATACTTATATAAATAACCAAATTCGCGTATTTCGAGTTGGGAGTGCGATTACCATTCGATGTCGATTCGATTTAGCATAGTTTGATTATCAGTTGGTTAACTTTATCGCATTGTTACTTCCTATAGTTCACAGTCGTAAGTCGATTAGACAGCGATTAACACACATCGATTTTAGCAATTAACAACACTTACTCCACATAATACAATTAAAATAAAGAAATTTCTACAAGTCAAATTCGTATATCCGGTCGTTGACTTTGACCTTAACTTTGACTTTGAGTTGTGAAAACACGGGGTGTTACATTGCTGTACACATTTGTCTTAAAATTTCATTTTCCTTTTCAAAATCTCGACATTTTAGTGTCAGCTTTTCAATCTTTTGTTTCAAAATTTCTTCATTTTCAAGCATTTCCTTGCATTTTGTTTTGAAACCATTTTCAATTTTATTTATTTCAATATCTGTTGTTTTTATATTTTCATCTTTCTCAGTACAGACTTTGCACATTTCTATGCAATTTCTGCACTTATCTTCAGTTTTATCAACATTTTCAACATTTAATAATTCAGAAGATCCAGTTATCTCAGTGTCATCTGACACTTGTGATTCTTCTGTTTCAGCTTTCTGATCTTCTTCATCAGCATCTTCTGCCGTTTTCTTCACCTCCTCTATCAGCTTTTCCAGCTCTTCTTCTTTTCTCTTTTTCATTTCTACCACCTTTGGTAGACTTGCTTCAAAAATTTCTTTCAATTTGTTCATTAGATCAACTTCATAACCTTTTTCAGATAACCTTCTTGTATGATAAGTGTCCTGATCTGGAAAAAGATTTGTTACAACATCAAAATCCACCTTAGACGGATCAACCACTGGATTACCCTGTGGATCCATATAACATTCCAATTCAACATTCCATCTTTTGGCTTTCTGAGCTTCTTTGAATGGAGCATTCAATTTTCTAATCTCATATCTTGCACTATCTCTTTGCCATCGTTTATCTTGAACCAATTCGGCTACAAATGCAGATCCGACATAATCTTCTTTTGGAAGAACTTGACTCCAGTCATAACCTTCTTCTTCTTGAATAACCACCATCGCCCTTGATTTTTCCTTTGACGACCCTTCACCGATCTGTTTCTGATTCACATTTGATGATCCACTGTTGCGATGATAAATTGCTCTTTGATAATAATCATCTCTGAATGGATCCATAGATTCATCATTTTGCATATTTGTGCATTCTCTTTTAAAATGCCCTTTCTGTTTACACCTGAAACAGGTAACTTTTGCCTTATCGAATCCCAATTTCGTATCAGCAGTTCCCAAACTCGATCTTCCAGTGATCTCCATGAAGCGTTGTGCTCTCCTCATTGCGCTAGCCATGAACCATTTAATATCCATTAGCTCCATTTCCTCTGGATCGATCTGGTCATAATCTTCCTTTGTCATTTTTGGGTTTCCCATTTTTCCCGCGATCAGACTTTCATACAATTCCAGGACAGATGCTAAAAACACCATTTGTTGCTTGGCAGCTTCTGCATTCAGACTTTGAGAGTTTTTCCAGATCTATGGCGATATTGCACTGGACTATGTTCGGATTTGATGAATTTGAACCAGTTGAATGATAACCTGAATCTCTTGAAGAACTTTGCTGAGGTGAATCCCTTGAACTTCCAGCACTAAATGCCGTTTTTGACTTTTGATCAATCATGTTTCCTCTGTAGTATAGATCAACATTTTGTTTATACAGCTGGCTTCCTATTTTGTTTTGTTTCTTGATTTCTAAATCATGCCCTTCAAGCCTCTCAATCAGCCAGTCAAGGGTCACCTTGCTCATACCATTGCTGTTTTTGAGAATCATGACATAATGTAACTAGTCGTCTTCATTCAGAACAACTTCTATCAATCTATCAATGATCTCTTCATTATCCTTTATCATACCAATTCTTTCCATTTCAAGTTTAAGGTGACAAAATCTTTCAATCATATGTGGTACAGATTCACCTTTCATACATGCAAACAAATCAAATTCTTTTTTCAATAACGAACGTTTGTTTTTAATAATCTCCTCACTACCAGTACATTTTCTTTCTAACGCTTCCCATAAACCTTTTGACGTTTTCTCATGTTCGAGTAGTGAAATAATATCTTCTCTAACTGATTGATATAACAATGTAATCATTCTTTGTTCAGCAACAATATGTTTTATTTCTTTTTCGGTGAGCTCTGCATCAGTTAATAAAACACCTCATTCTTTCGTTGGTTCAATATATCCGTATTTTAATTTTATCCGTATTTTTGAGTAAAATCAAAACCGAAACCGAAATGTCGGGTTTTGGCTTTTTAAAACCGTTCGGTTTTGTTTTTTTTGGTTTCGGTTTTTATGTCGGTTTGGTTCGGTTTTTTGGTTATTTCGGTTTTCGGAACAAAATTATGTAAAAATTCAAAAAAATATAAAGTATAATTTAAAATATAAGAACCTTTATTATATGTTTACATTTAAGTTATTATAGTTGTCACACCCCGATATTTCCACGCTTGACCGGTGGGCCCGGTAGGGGAGTATCGTGACGTAGTTGATATCATCATAGTCAAACAACACAATATATATAAATGCACAGCGGAAGCAAAAGATAAATATATTACAATCCGAATATAAAGTAATATCAAGTATTACAACGGAAAGTAAAGGATCCACAGGAGGATCTTAAAACATAAACATTGTTCAACAGACTTTAGACGCCTAGAACTTGCATGATTCCTTATTAGCGCCCTGAGCTTCCAGCCAATTACGTTCAGTACCTGTCACTTAACCTTTTTGGAAAATACGTCAGTTTTCACTGGTAAATACACTCAACCGACTCATTTGAAAAGAGTTTAAGAGAATTGGTTTAGATGCACCAGGCACAAAACATTTTGACACTTTGATTAGAATGCACAAGGCAAAATTTATCTTTTATAACTTGGGACAATTATATTTATAATCTTGTATACAGATTTACATGTTCGTTGTACGTTCAGGGCCCGATGTAGAAACCGAGTCAAGATTAACAGACACGCCACAACTATAAGCCCACAAGAGAGTGAGATACCGTTTCCCTTTAAGCAACTTTCAGTGTATGCCTACACCCCGTGCTTAAGGCGTGGCCATTTTGTAATACAATGATGTCAAGGATATCCGGGACATGGTCATTAACCCCTAAAGGCTTTTATTTCAAACAATACAGATTAAAATGGGTTACCTCAATAATTTAATCACAATACGATTAAACATTCAATACCAGACCAAGCGGTATTATTATAATACCGTATCCCAAGCCCATATAGGGAAAATAAGTTAAGAGTATTTACCTGAGCTAGCTCCTGTCTTAAATAACAAGATTTATAATAACTCAGCCGTATTCACTTAAGTAAGCGTAGGTACAATTTACCGGAAGGCTCTAGTCTGGAATGATGGTATAAATAACCAATTAGAATACTAACGGGTCTTCAATTAAGCCTTAACTTAGACCGGTTAGTTTTTAAAGAAAAATACAGTTCAAACGCATGATAAGGGGAAGACCGGTTTAGAATGTGGTTTTGACCCGGAAAGCTTCTATGCTTGTTTAATATGGGTGACTTAAACACATTCTGGATTTTGAGATAAAAACGATATGGTTTGACCCGTTTCGGCTAATATATGTAAACTAGTTACATAAGCCGATCCGAACACGACAAGTGCGTAACGAGTAGCCAAAAGGGTCATATACAGGTTTCCTAAGTTAATATGCCTTAAATATGTTGTGATATCAGTAGGATATCTTTCATTATGCCCAAAATGAGTTTAATCTCAAAATAAGCCCCGTAGGGGTATTTTGGTCATTTTAAAGATTATAAAAGAGGTTAATTGAAACTCTGAGATTCGGTTCTGAATACCTCAGTAAAATAACTTACTTTAGTAGGTCATATCAGTTGGTAATAGGTCTTATATGACAAAATGGTTTTAAACCCAAACTATGCGTTTAATACGCTTTAAAAGCCATTTTAAGCGATTTCCGGGTTATACAGGAAATCTGAGTTTTCTGATCAGGTTATAAAGTTCAAAATACTTTATTTATTATATAAAATCAGTATCAATTGGATTGGTATCAAAAGGACTTGTAAAACTCATTTTATGGCCTAAAAGGGCATAATCGGTATTTACCGAATTAAGGCGATAGCCCTAGGTTTTGATCAGTTTAAAAATAATTAAAAATCTTTAAAAATCTCAAAATATTATATTACATCAGTGGGTAAAAGGTTTGGTGTCAAAAATTGGGTTTAGATAGGCTTTATGCTAATGACGCCGTTTAATTACTAAAAAGCGTTCTAATTACGTCATTGAGCATAACTCCTAATCTAGACCTCCAAATGATGTGAAATTTTAGGGACATGTTTATAAATCAATAACAAAGATTATTGTCCTTTCATATTCCTAAAATTCTCGTTTTATGGTCAAAAGGACATTATGGTCAACTTTAAGCATTTAACGGAAACGTGCATATGAATCGGACAATCAACGAACCAACCACAGAGGGTTATTCTAACATGTAGCCTGGTCCTAAGGAAGCTCTAAGGCATTTCCAAACCATACTAAATTGGGTCAGAACTGAAGTCAAAGCAAAAGTCAAAGTTTTGCGACTTTCGGTTCCGAACCGGGTCTAAACAGAAAATTGTCGGGTCGAACATGCTTAGACATGTTCTTACATTAATTACTAAGTTATAAGAGTAATAAAACAGGTTGCAAAGCTTCTACATTGATAATTATGTTTTAACTCGCAAATTAGGATCCTGTTGACTTTTTACAAACAACTTTGACCCGACATTTGATGTAGTTAGAGTGGGAATCAGAGGGTGCCCTTTTAAGGGTTTATTGCCCACATAATTACCAACTTACAAGTACTTTCAATTCGACTAATCACTGGACCATTAGTGATTAATCGCTAAGTCAACCGTTAATTACGACGGTTTGACTTTTAAGCTAAAACTAAGCAAAAACTCAACTAAGAAAGGTTAAGCATACTTACAGAAGTCCTATGCACGATTAGGAAGGCTTAGGGTCTGCTCTTAAGCTCCAAGAAGCTCCAGAAATGCAGAAATGAGGTGTGAAGAAATGGTTGCAACCTTGTGGCCTTTTATAGTGTTCAAAACCTCATGGATTGTTGACACACAAGTCTAACAATGGCCTTGGATCATTTCCAGATGTCCCTAAGTGTCTAGGGGTTGTTTAGGGGTCGTCCAAGATGAGGAAAATCGATCATAAGTCGGTTATAATGCTCATAGCAGACACCTAGCAACATTTTTGGAGTCAGAAGACCCCTCGCGGCACGCGTAGGTCTCCATAGGGAGCCTCGCGTGGCGCGACGCCCCTTCTGCATCAAATCCAATTTTTGATTTTTATGTTTTGGTCCTTGGCTCTTGGAAACTTTGCTTCGACTTTATTTCTTGCACTTTGAACCCTCCAAATTGACTTATGAGGGCTTCAAGACATATACCCACTTTGTTAAGTCCTTGGGTAACTTTATGGTTACCCGAAAAGTCATAAACTTCATCGTAGACGCTTTTAACCCCTCGCATACGAATTTGATCATAACTTTCTCATACGATAACGAAACTCTATGAAATTTATATCGTGCATTCTAGTGAGCATAATTTACCGTTACAAAGCTTCGGGTTTGCTAAAAGGTCACTCAGAGGTATAACTTAAACATGTTGACACATTTAACCCCTGTAGTTTGTAATCTCTCACTTTCTTTCATATTTAGCTCCGTATGATCCATGATTTATTCGTTTGAAGGTATGAGCATCATGTAGGGTTAATGTGCAATATATTTATTCACTGTTGACATTTAGAACTCGTATATTCACATACTTTCCATGATTGTCAACTTTAACCCTTCTATAACATTCTTTCACACGTTCAAACCTATGACACGTGTCAACACTTTATAGGACGTGAATTTTCGAGGTGTTACATCCTCACCCCCTTAAAAGAAATCTCGACCTCGAGATTTGCTAAAATGCTGGGAGTACTTTTGTCACATAATGGACTTAACTTCAATAACATGTCTGGAGTCTTTCCAAGCTCCCAAAGTGACCCCTATATTAGGTACATGTATCCTTTTGGAGCTTCTTAACCTGTCGATCCCTAATCAATACAGGATGTTCATCACATCATAAATCTGCATATCATTGTGTGATAGTGCTTCTTGACTTATTGGCGAAACACCTCCTTCAGTCACTAGTGCGCAATGTATTGCGAGCTCTGCCAAGCTCCTTAAATAGGTTTTAGCTTATAAGCTACTTGATCTAGATACATTCGATTTCCTTCGAATGATTCTATATATTCATAGCTTAACTAGCCTGATAATTTAACAAATTTGGTACACCCTTCCTAGGTGATATCTTTTGTTGAACCTTATTCCTTAACAAGAATTTAGGAGGGTTGCTACTTTCATAAATTCTTGACTTTCTGCTGAATGCTGGCAACTTATAGATGATTAGGGATTTGTATGATCTTATTTGTTGTTTCCAATGCAACGTTCAGATCCTGATAAGTGGACTTCCCAAAGTCTCGTCCATCCAACGGATGTTTTGATATTTCATTTATACAAGGTCTCCAAAAGAGCCACCTTGATACTTATATAACAATTATTATAGAAAAGCTTATCTTAAGGTGAGATGGTTATTCCAACCACTGCTTAATTAATTTTTAAGGAATAGCTAATCCTTGTCGTTAGTCGAACAAATCGACGTTCCTGGGCAGCTGATGGCAAATTCTTAATTGTTGCCTAATTGGAGTTGCGGTAATCATTGCATAAGCAAAATGAACCGTCTTTCTTAATTAACAATACTGAATTCTCAGAATAGTGAGTTAGGCTTTATAAATCTATATCTTAAAACTTACTTAATCATGGTTTTCGATTCTTCCAATAATGGTACTAGCTGTCTTGGAGATTTCATAATGATGTAGCCCTAAATGGGATATAAATCTTAACTCTACTTGCCCCTCGGGAGGTAAACAGGGTAGTCTTAGTAGAAGATCATCAAGATACAAGGAGATTACAGAGATTTTCCAAATCTCGGCTCCAGTTCATACATATTTGCCTAGATAAGTGGCATATTTACGTTACGAGTCCACAGATTTAATCAAAGACGCTTACTTGGAAAATTCCATTCTAGATATCATCTTTGAATACCATTAGTTGACTTTAATACCGTATGACCATTGGGATATCTTTGTGGTTCCATGCATTAAACCTCCATACTGATCAGGCATGGAAGCAATCTATGGAACTTATTAATATACATCAATTCTCATACGGCGGTTTTGTCATACCATTTGGTATTCGTAATCAATAGGGATTAAAGAGATATCAATTACAAGCGAATGTACTTTATCTGT
>JARYGA010060124.1:243195-287382 GCA_030545235.1 Helianthus tuberosus | reverse complement strand
CTAGGGGGAGATTGTTGGAACCTGAAGGTTTATTCATGTAGGTTAGCTAAGTTGAAGGGTTGTTTCTATGTTTTGTTTAGTTTATATTTGGGCCGATTATGTATGGGTTGGGTTAGTAGACTTTATGTGTTGCATGGGCTTAGGTTAGTGGCCCAGTTGGTTTTGTATTTAAGCACACCATTACCTCATTGTTTGAGGTTGTTGTTTTGGTGAACAGTGGGGGCGACACAAGGAGAAGGAACCGAGTTCCTATTCGAGTCTTGTATCAGTCTTTGCTAAGCCATTGAATGCAAGATATCGGTTTGTATATTATGCATCCATACACACCGTTATCTTACAAAAGTTTTATTTTTAGGTTATTTTACAGAGTTATATTTTTATTACTATTATTATTATTATACAACCACAGCTTCACAACCACACTATCTCCCGTCAGCTGGCACCTCAGAAGCGACGTTCCCTTTCGTCGTACTTCCAGGAGATTTGTTCTCCCACCTCCCGGATCCTATTCCCTGCATCTATCAGCTCCTCGCCAAAATGGCGAAGTTCAGCTAAGTTTTCATTACTCATTGGTGGATTTGGTGCAGGTTCTGGGTCGAACTGAGGGAAAAAGGTATAAGGATTATTTAGGAGGTTTTGAAATTGCCAGTCGTTGGTCCACCATTCGTCCATTTCTCCTAGAGGTTGAGTGTGGATCAGAGGGTCTGGGATGGCCGGTTCCAAGTTTACTGGAAGTTGGGTTTCAGCAGGATAAGGGAAGAGGTTTTCATTAATAGGCCTAAGGATATCACAATTTGCCAGTATGCGATCTAGTTCCTCCTGCAGTGGCAATTCCTCGGCTTGCTTAGAACTTTCCCCAATTTCTATTCCTGCTTGCTTAAAACTTTCCCCAATCTCTATTCCTGCTTGCTTAAAACTTTCCCCAATCTCGATCCCTTTTCCTTTATCCATGGGATTTTCTATCTTGGGAATTCTCCTAGTTGTTGGTTTCCTCCAACCCACAATTCTTCTTCTTTTCTTTGGCTTTGATTTTTTCTGGAGGTGGAGCTTGGAATTCCATAGGTTCCTCAACATCGGCCAAGTAACTAGTAAAGTCTCTGGAAACTTCCACATTAACAGGATAAAGATTGAGATTCTCTAGGGCTTCAGACAATTCATTCATGCTGTTTAGCATTTATGAAGAAACACACAAAATTCTAGGTTAAAAGTTGGTAACTTAAATTTTCACATAAGCACAATAATGGCAATCAGAAAATTTACTATTAATTACAAATATATAATAGACCATTTTATTGTAATAAAATATTTGTAATTTCTTTTTTTAGTACAACTAAATTTGAAATATACTAGTGGTTCTTTATTATATTAAAGTTTCTGGCTCGTATGGATAATATGGGTGCTAATACTGGGTCGGGGTGTTGGCAGTTTAAAGGTTAACATTTATTGCTACAGTAGCTAACATGTAGAGATTTGCCCATTGTTCATCTAACCCATCTTCCCATGGTGGGTTATCACCCGTTCCCTGAGTTTCTTTAATTATTACTTCTTTTGTTTGTGACTTCCTCATTTTCTCTTGACTTTTTCTAATAATCAAACTTTTTTTATTAGGGGTAAGTGTTTCTCATATTGTGCCTTACGAACAAATATTCCCTCCTCAGTATCTGCTGAGTATCCTGAGGAATTCGATTGGGATGAAGTTCCTTTATCTTTCGGTGAACTATTTAATTTAAGATAGATATCCGACATTCTTTGCTTACCCATACTGTAACTAACAAGTAGTCAGTTAATAAAACACATATTCACAAGACAATAATCAGGAAAATTAAGTATTTTAAATACTTAATAGGCTTAAATCAGTGGCTCTGATACCACCTTTTCCTGCCATGGCCCCAGCCCCGGTTTGACCCGGTCAGGAGCCGCGGGACAGGAACCCGTGGTATTTATTAATTGATGCGACAGCGGAAGATTTTACAGGATCTTTGAAAAACTTGAAAATGCCCGATTATTTTATTTCATAATTCGGGATAAACCCCGTAATTTACAATAGAGGAATTTTACTAGGAAATTCACTTATTTATAAAACATGTTTATTTATTATAACTGAGCCACCTCTTCAAGCTTGTTAGTGCTCCGTAGCATGTTTTCCTTGATTTACAGCAGGTCGCCTGAAACATGTTTTAAAAATATTTTATCAGCGGGGAAATACTGGCGAGTCACTCAATTAGATAAAATAACACATAGTTATAAATTACAGCATAAGAGCGATTACAATGGCTTCTATCTTATTTTTATCTGGCGCCGTGTCACCTGGTGACGATGGTCATACCACTATTGGGTCCTTCCCCAAGTAGTGATTATTATCACGGTTAGGATTTATTAGCCTAACTGTGAGAAATTAGTAATGTGCACAATACCCCACTAGCCAGTGATTCAAGATAACCATGACTTAATCCCTGTAATTATAACATTTGAAAATAACTTGGAGTATTGTAAAATATTATTGATAAAAAGAGAATGACTCACATTGTAGATTTATACGGGCAGAGTTTAGCTATCTGATTAGTCTTGTAACCTAATTTAAATAACAATGCACACGAACTAGGTCAGTAACTAATACAGCATTTATGATAACTCACGAGATAAAAACCCTCACAACGAATGACAAAGTGCTATACTTAATCATCCGTCGAATTCACGACTAATGACAAAGTATGGCCCTAATGTGGGCAGCACTTAAACATCCATCGGATAGTTTTCAATCGATCGGATATTGAATCGTAGCAGCGCCTCGCTAATTAAATTTGAAATTCGACTTTTGAGCAGTGATACTTCGTATTTGTGAAAAGATTTCGACACCAGTGAACTGCTCGTAGCCTGTTCTATTTATGGGTGAAATTCACGCGGCCCGCGTGAACCTTGGCTTGACCCTTACGCGGCCCGCGTGGAGGTCTAGTAGTAGATTAGGGCTAGCGTGTCATCAGTAGGCATGCCACGTGTGTGACACATGGATCTGGACGCTTATCCGGTCAAACTGCACTTTGACGCGGCCCGCGTAGACTATGCTTAACTCTTACGCGGCCCGTCTGAAGACCAAAAATCTTGATTTCTTGATTTTTGATATGGATCAGGGTTTTAGGGGTACGGATTCGTACTTACGGGTTAATTTGGGACATTTTTGAGAGTCCTTACACTGTGTGTATGAAAAGTAATCTAAACTGTGCAATTACTTGCATTGCTACGTTGCTACAGGATTTGATGAGCTCGGTACCAACCGGTACCGAAAATACCATTACCAAAATCCCCAAAAGTGGGTACCGGTGCCGAACGGATACCGAAAATACACTCAGTTTGATAAATTTGATACCGGTACTGGTACCCGATACTATTAATTAATTTCTATTTTATTAGTGTTTATTCACTTCTCTTTTTAATATTTATATTTATATTACTGTTTATTCACTTCTTTTTTAATACATAGGAGAATTATGTTGTCAAAGCAACATAGATTATTTGTATCGTGCATAGTACCATTAACTAAAGAGAAAATATGGAATGCAGTTGTGGTAATAATTTCATATTAATCTGAATCAATCTATACGCTCCCATTTAATAAGAAAATTCCGGCAAGAAGCATACATGTATCGTAATACACCTCTCCGTGGGTATCTGATAACCATGTATGTATGGGTAGAATCACCAATTTAATAGCAAAAGCAATAAAAGATTCAATATATACATAATATGATTTTCAAAGCGGAGAATACAACTTAATAAATGACCTTTCAAAACTTAATGTTGGTTGATTAGAACCAAATAATCCGACACCCAAAACTCCCACTAAGAATAAAATGGAACCCCGCCGTGTACAAAATAAATTATGTGGCTGAGTAGAGACGTTTATTTCCTCTCCACATGGATAGAAGTAAATGACGACCTTTATAGGTTGTTCAAGAAACAATATCATCTTATAACATTCCTTAATTGTTAAAGTCGGTTTATAATCGTAAGAGAATTTACATTGGAGCCTTTATATCCTTCTATATAAAAAAAAACACCTTTCTCTAGATTTTATTAATTTTTTTAAAAAATCTCACACCCAACTCTTTAACTCTATCTATTTCTTACTCACAAATAATTACTTTATTATTTTTTTCTCTTTTCTATACACTTACAACATAAATAAAGAGGGTTGAATATAAACCTTTAAATATAGAGGTGAACTTTACTTTCTATATATTTTTCTCAGTTATTGAATTCCAATGTAATAGTATTTTTGTTGTTTTCTCTGTTATTTTCTCTATATTAGGGGAGGGGGTGGTCACTAGTGATAGAATTCTATCACTTTCAATATCCAATCAAATCATGTCATGTCATCACCCAATATTCTATCACTAGTGATAGAAATGTAGTGGGGGTGGTCACTAATGATAGAATTCCATCACTCACAATTTTTTTTTAATTTTTTATTTTAAATTAGAAATTAACAATAAAACACTAAAATTATAAATTTCATTCAAATTAAAACATACTACTTCAATAAAACATATTAGAAATATTTTAGACTACAATTTAAAAAAAAAAAACCTACTCCTCGCCCGACTCATGAAACTCCGAACCTAGAGAACCTACTAGTTCGATTAAATCGTATCCGAAAGTGAGTTTCTTCATTCCGCAATTCTAGTTGGATATTTTGTGGAACTTGAACTTGTGTAGGAGGATCTGGCACCCAATCCGGGGATATTGCACGTCCATCTTGTTTGATTATCATATTGTGCAATATGATACATGCATACACTATGCTATGTATTGTTTTCTTGTTCGTCGCACGAACCGGTCGGTGTAGTATACCCCATCTACCCTTTAAAACACCAAATGCCCTCTCAACGTCTTTTCTTGCCGATTCTTGCAATTTTTTGAACACGATTTCTTTAGGCTCGACAGGAAATGAGGGAGCTTTCACAAAAACAGACCATGACGGGTAGATACCATCCACAAGAAAGAAGCCTCGTCTGTAATGTCGTCCGTTAACATAGAAAGGAGGAGAAGGTGTGGTACCATCCGTTACGGTTTGAAACAACGGCGACGTGTGCAACACATTGATGTCGTTGTTTGAACCTGGAACACTGAAATACGAATGCCAAATCCATAAATCATTCGTCGCCACCGCTTCTAGTATGATGGTTGGTCTTTTGATGTCTCCCCTAACATACGTCCCTCGCAATTCTCTTGGACAATTTTTCCACTCGATATGTGTACAATCGATGCTACCGAGCATCCCGGGAAAATGCCATCTAGCCTCATGTGCGGCGTAAATACGTGAGATGTCGTGGCTCGTCGGTTTACGTAAAAACTCTTTAGAATACAACTTAATGACCGCGTTGCAAAAAAATTGCAAACATTCACATGAAGTTCTGGCCGACATAGCTAGGTATTCATCATATTGATCGGGAGGGTTACCTGTCGCTAGTTGGCGAATGGCGGACGTGCATTTTTGTATCGGTGTGAAACTTGGTTTGCCCCTCGCATCGTAACGTTCTTGAAACCATTCCTCGCTTGCTTCGATGTCTCAAACAATCTTTAAAAATAATTCTTTGGGTAAACGAAACCGATCTCTAAACGTTTCGGCATTGTAGAGCGGATTTTCCACAAAATAATCGTTCATCAACACTTCGTTGGCACGTATACGATCACGGTCTACCATCTTCTTCTTTGGGCGGGACGACTCGGCATCAAGTTCGTTATACACCGACACAAAATATTTTAGCGTCTCATTGTCGGAAGACGACTCGATATTGCTATCGCTAGACATCGCAAACGTCGAATCCGTAGGGAAATCCATTTGAGAAAGATGTAGATTGTGTGAAATTGGTTTATGTTTTGGTGTGTGTAAAATGGAGATATATATAGATAAATGGTTTAAAGGTTAATTTTTTTTATTGAAATCTACCGTTATACAACGGTCATAAACCAAGCAATGGTCGAATTTTTCAAAATTTCAACGCATGATTACTTCAACGCGTTTAAAGTATAACGCGTTATATATAGGGGGCGGCGGTGTTCGTTATTGTTTAACGAGTAGTCGGGCGTCCATCACGGACCGCCCCGCCTCCCTTTATATAGAATAGAGCCTCTAAAGTGAATAATCTAATTTAAACAACGACCATTATATATCAAAAGTCTATTTATTGAACTTTAAAAAAAAATCATTTATTTTTAGGTATAATTAACAAATAAACCCAATAAAGAAAAAAAATAAAAAATAATAATGCTGCATTTAGTGTTAGAATATGTTTTAATCACCAAATCAAATTTAAATACACATCCTCAAAACCTGAATTAAGAAAAGTCCATAAACCAACAACACATGATTATCACACCCTTCCTTCTTCTGTCTTCAATCTTCATCAATTATATTCTTTCTGTAAATTCATTCATCAACTGATCGATCATCAATCTTCTTCCACAAAATGCTAACATGCATTGCTTGTTCGAAGCAGCCGGATGAACCACACGAATCAAAACATCTTAACGCCACTACTCCTAAGCAATCCATCAAAACGCTTACCACTCAGGTACGTACCCTAATTTACCTAATCCAACAATACATCGATCGATTACACAACTTTACGTATCAAACTAATTGTTGATTCAATTTGTGCTAAAGATCAATTCAAGGATGTATGTATGTTTTCCAATTTTCGATTACAAAACTTTACGTATCAATCGGTCGTGAACCACCGCCAGGATGTGAAATTGTTAACTGAATTTGTGTATGTTTTTGAATATCGAACAACAATTCGTTTAACGCATCGATCGATTACACAACTTTACGTATCAAACGGTTGCGAATCGCTAGGGCATGAATTCTTTACTGAAATTGTTAATGATAATAATAGATCAAGGATATGGCGATTAAAACAACAATTCGGATTCATCGATTATAAAATTTTACGTATCAAACTGTTAAATTGTTAACTGGATTTGTGTTACAGATCAAGGATATGGCGATTAAATGCAATCCGTGTAACGGAGCGGCGATGACGACGCCGCAACAGCAGTTGCAGAAGAGGAACGACGATGTGGAATCGGAGCGGTTCCGGTGGTCGTACAGGCGGAGCGGGAGTAAGAACTCGAGCTCCGGTAGGGTTTGGGGGAAGGAGATGGAGGCGAGATTGAAGGGGATATCGATGGGAGGAGGTGACGTGTTGTGTACGTCAGCTAGTGGCCGGAGACAGGTTCCGGTTGTGTTAGAGGAGGAGAAGGAACCAAAAGAGTGGGTTGCTCAGGTGGAACCGGGCGTGCTCATCACTTTTGTGTCTCTGCCACGTGGCGGTAACGATCTTAAAAGAATCCGGTTCAGGTAATTTGTCATACTCTTCCTTTGTTTAATATTATTTTATTCTTTTATAATTTTTTAGTTATAATTTGCTTCTGCTACACTTCTATTCGATTCAATTCACACCATTTTTTTTACATAAAATTAATTATATTTAAGTTTTGATATTAATATAAAGCACTGTTATTGTAGAAAAGTTAATGTAAAAGTTTAACTTTAGGCCTCAAAATAGACTGGACCGACAATCATCGTAGAAATCACGAAAGAAGTGTAAGGAGACATAACCTTGGCATGTGGATATGAGTGATCTAGATTATGAATGGTGGTGTTGTTATAAGTTATAACAAAGTAGGAATGATTACAAATAGGATCATTCTCAAGTATGTTTATGGAAATAGTTGCTCATTATGAGAAGTCAGGATTGTGTCATAAGGGTGGATGTAGGCTTTATTGATTCTTTCCTGTCAAGAATATTTGAGATCCTAGTGTAATTAGTTAAGTTATTTGATGAGAATAAAGCAATGATATGGTTTGCCTAATTTGGTGTATTGTGTTGGTTGGGGAGTATCCATATTGGAATTGATATCCTAAGTTCATAGTTGATGAATGAATGTTTAATTATTAAACATAAATCAATCAGTGAGTAATGACATTGTGTTCTCGGGTTATAGAGTACGAAACTTTTGTTGTTCACTTTGTAACGAATAAAACAAACGCTAAAGTTCGTATATACATACATATATGTACACATATACAGACGTATAAACTAATATATAGTTTTTAACTTCAACAGTAAACTATTTTGTTTATCGTTATTGGTCAAGCCGTCAAGGAGATAGTTGTTACTTGTTAGGCTTAATTTTCTTTGGCATAACCATAGTTTTGTTACTTTCTGTTCTGAAAAGACTTGAGATTCAAGAGCCTTGAATTCTAATCTTCTTCTGCCGGTTGCTATTTTGTTTCTTTTGTTTTGGAATTGTTATTTCACATGCACAAGTGAATGTTTCTTTGTTAGGTGACACAATCATCAAAATCACTATTTTCTTTGAAATTGGCCACAACATAAACAAATACAATTATTAGAGAAGAGGGTTGTTGACTCTTGAGAACCAATACTTATTAGGGTGAGCGGGGCACCAGCGGGGAGGCGGATCGGTGACCCCATTCCCTGAGCGGGAACACCGCCGCCATCCCTGCGGGGACCCAAATCGGGGAGTTGGGTCGGGGAGAAGTCACCGCATGAAGAGAGAGGAGATGGTGGGCCCATAGCTTGTAACAACCAATCAAGTATTTTTCTTTTTTTTTTCTTTTTTTTTTTGAATAAAAAAACAAGTCACCTAATAGGGGAGTGCCGCCATCAAATTGGGGTGCGAGGGGAGTTTAAGAGGGGAGTTGACGTGGCATAACCTGATTGGGTGTGCGTAAGAGAAGAGACTCCCCTAAGAGGGGAGTGCCCCTCTCACCCTTAGAGAATTGCAAGAACCATAAAAAAACTTTTACGTATAGCTTTGAATGTGAAACAACAGACGGTTATGCACCCGTCTCTCTTTTTCTCTCTTACTACTTATTATCTTTCATGCACTACGTTCCTATTGTTCACGTGGTTTTTTTTTCTAATTTGGTTCACGGTTATGCACCCGTCTCTCTTTTTCTCTCCTACTACTTATTATCTTTCATGCACTACGTTCCTACTGTTCACGTGGTTCTTTTTCGAATTTGGTTCCGTGTTAAACGCGTTGTGATTGAGAAAATCATCAGAGTTTATTATTATTATTATTATTATTATTATTATTATTATTATTATTATTATTATTATTATTCCTATTCAAGAAAGACTTCTGAACTCATATTGGCTTGCAAAATATAGCATAACAGATTCCATCCCCAACTAAAATTATTTATTTTGTACTCATTAATATTATTATATTTTATTTTATAGAATATTTAAATTATGAATATTTGTTTAATCAAGCATATATCTTCATACAAACAGGATGTGTCTCTTGTGTATGGGAAATAACCTTAAAAACTGTCTCAATCGTACTGCAAGCATCATTAAGAAGAAGGCCCCCCTAAACAATATGTGATAAAGTCCAAAAAATGTTACTTATTGGTCATTACTCATTAGTATTTTACAGGCCCCTTGTATAAAAAAAATGTTTTCTCTTAGTATATGCTTTTTCACCAAAATTCTCTTCCCTGTCGGAGAATGGTCTCTTCTCAAGCTTTTTTTATTACTTTGTCCTACTTACACTGCCATTTTGTGATAGTCAGGTGGTCGACAAGAATGATCAACATTTGTAAACCAGAAATAGTCATCTAATTTGAAGTTTATATGTCTCAAGGACCAGACTAAAACCCTCTTGTTTCCAGTCTAACTAGGATATAATAACATTGTACCATTTCATAACTGTGTCATTAAGCTGGGGCACAACATTAAATCAAACATGGTCCCACTTAACGATACGCGATCAAGAGATCAGTTTCAAAATGTAGTTTTAATGTCGACCTTGCGGGCCCGAACTCAGATTGAATTATCTTTATATGGATTGATTGATGGTTTCAAAATTTCATTTTGCCAAGCTGGTTTTTCACTTGTGCTTTTGTCTTTGAATTACCATGTGGAAGTTGGAACTTTGACCAGCATTTTCCTTTTTAATCATGAAATGATGGACTAATTTCTTGCTTTTTAACACAATCAATTGATTGTACATTACTTTACAACTATCATTAATTCATTTTCTCAACAATCTTGCCCTATTTACTTGTTGTTTATGTAAAAGATATCTAAAGAAATTGCAATATATATTATTAACCCGTCAACAGTATACGCAATGGATCACCTAGATCCAAATCAATACATATTCAATTCTGCAAAAGGAAAAAGAAGCAATGTCTCTTTAGATCAACAATAGTGGGTAGGCTTTTGTTATTCTATATTAGTGGAATACATGATCCACATACAATATGGCCTAAACTACAAATCTATTATGCTTTGAATATTAATACAATCCATAGAGATAGTGTGACCTGTGGCCTAATCTAGCCTTACTGATGAAGGTACCCCCTTTATGGTAGTGTCTTGCAGACCACTTAGTCCTTTGGTACACAACTTTACAACTCATGAGTACCCATATTTTACTCAAAAATATAAACCATTATTATTGTTATGCCAGAAAATAACTAGACTTATGATTTTTGTTTTTTCATTAGCCGAGAGACGTTTAATAAGTTGCAAGCTCAAAAATGGTGGCAAGCGAATTACGACAAAGTAAAGGAGCTTTACAATGTCCAAAGGTTAAACAAAAAAGCATTTCCCCTTCCAACACCTCCAGAATCCGAAGACGAGGTGGGAAAAAAAACATTATATCTTAAATTTTATTATCACATTTATTTGAAATTAATCTTTGGAGGTTAATTAACTTATTGGTGTAACAGAGTGGTACGAAATTTGAATGCAACGGAGACAGTCCAACAACACCAGCTTTGAGTAAAGAAAGGCTACCTCGAACCTTAAACCGACCAACAAAGATGGAATACTCATCCTCGGATTCACTTGAACACCAAAGCTCGACAATGGTCTGGTCCAACCGGGACTCATCAGGTCTCACTGTTAATCCAAAACTATCAAGTATTGGTGAAGCTAAAACAGAAACAGCATCCATGGATGTTTCGGCTGATGTGTCAGGAGAGCTATCAATCAGCAATGTAAGTGATACGGAGAATGAGTGGGTGGAACAAGTTGAGCCAGGAGTCTACATCACTGTTAAATCACTTCCAGGCGGCTTAAGGGAACTCAAGCGTGTTAGATTCAGGTTCGCACAAATGATTACTTTTCTGAAAACTAGAATATTTAAAAATATTATAAGTTTGTTATGGTAACATGTTTTAGTAACAGCTAACTGACATTATAACTGAGTGCAGCCGAGAAAAATTCGCGGAGATGCATGCGAGACTATGGTGGGAAGAAAACCGAGCAAGGATTCATAAACAATACTTATGATTTCAACAAAGCTGCTGTTGCAAGTGGTTCTTAAGTTCAAAGAACATCTAGTCTTTTGGATATCCCTTTTTTGATACTGTATCTAAGTAAATGTAGGATCCAAACATGTCTATTTGAAATTTTGTATTCAATTGGAGAGTTGGTCGGTATATTATTTTGTCCTTAAACATGGGCTCTTCAAGAGTGTTCTTAGCTAATTTGGGAATTTTGGATCATGTGGTAGATGGATGGAACTAGAGGTGGGCGAAAAAAAGGTTAATTAACCGGAACCGGTTATTGGTTAATTTTAGCCTACCAGTTATAGAGATTTAGCATAGGACCTGGTTTTTTTACCCCGTTAACCGAAAAAAACCCCGACAAATTCCAAAAAAAAAACTAAAAAACTGGTTAATTAACCGAAAACAACAGGTTATTAACTGAACCGGTTAAGGTGATTAACCGGACCAGTTAAAGCAATAACCGGTTAAAGTAAAAAGTGGAAATTAACCATCATAACCGTTTTGTGCACCTCTAGATAGATGGAACCTCACATTCTAAAAAATAAAAATGACAGGGCTCGTTGCACTTGGGCCTTGGGGAACATTTGAACTGTTCATTCTCCTCACTCCTCAGGAAAAACCTATAATGGGCTTTTGATTTACAGGCCCACCCAATGACCCAAGTATTTTGTTTTTAAACTATATACAAGAACAAATATTGCATAATTTCGAAGTACTCAATTTTTTAACACTATTGCAATAGCTTCTCCATGGAAAATAAGTTACATTTTAGTATGGATGACAACAGACAACATACATCATAACTGAAATAATCAAACTAATTAAAAACTAATGTTTGATTATAAGTTTTTTGATAATCAAATTCATGTTTTTTTATTTAATAATTTGTTATATGAGAAGTTTTGTTATAGTTTTCTTAGCTAACATGTTTGTTGTTGCTAATTCTCATTTCTAAATTATGTTGATGATATTTTATTTGACCCATATATAATTGGATTTACCAATTACGATTAGCTCGTCCGCGCACATCCAAAGTAACCAAACTATCTTAGTAAATGAATTAACCCAACCGTTTAATGATAATATACGCCACATGCATTCTAAGACTCGATAACATGACGTATGGGGTTACCCTCGCTAACCTCTAACAGTGTTCAAAGATTTATACAATGTTGGAAGAAACCAAAGAGTTTGAAAAGTAACATTTAACCAGAGCACAACACAAGAGGCAAGACAAAGATGTGAGAATTCTCATGAAAACATACTGCTACAGAAGAAACACATATATAACACAAGTCCCTAAAACATACCAATTACACAACACAATCATCATTACCTCATACCAAACCGAATACCAGAAAATCAAAACCTCATTTATCTGCAACAACAAGAACAAATACAAGTTACTGAGAAACTGTTTCTTAACATCGAAAATAAAGATACAACTAAAAGGGTGAAATTACCGACCATTATGGGCGAGGAAGAAGTCACGAGCACAGTCAGGGATGGAGATCGAGAGTTGAGTTGTGGAAGAATCTTTATCTTTGTTATGGTCATCTTTTGGTGATACATCAAAGAAATGGTGCATTACCTTTTGGGGTTCATCTTTACTTTCGATTTTCAGGGCTAATTGATCATAACCGCGTCTCTGATCCTCCTGCTTTGGTTGTTTATGCGTTGAGGTGTTCTGATACGAGTAATTTTCATTTTGGTAATCTGAGAAAGACCGCTGTTTGGATTGTGATTGGGCCAATGAAGAGTTTTTCATGGCCAACGGTTCCAAGTGCCAAGAATCGCTCACTGAAGCAGAGATAGCACCAACACCACAACTTTCTGACAAGTATGGATGTTCATCTACATCTTCTTTCATCCCATAGCTAACAAAAATTAGGAGAAAATGTTCTTTAAAATGTGTAGCAGTGAGTTTTTCTACAACTTCAAAATCACAAGGCATAACCATCATGCCATGCATTTAAGGCAGAAATTACTGTACATTACATGATAGTTGAGTGATATGTGCAAAAAAACAAATTACTGCGAGAACCCATTGAACAAAATAAATCATTTATAAAATTGATATAAATGTAAAAATAAAAGAAATTGATATAAATATAACTTTATTGTTTCTCTTTTGAAATTAAAAAAATGGATAAATTAGTTTGATTGTTTTTGTGTGTGTGTATAACCTACAAATGTGTAGGTTATTAAAAAAATATGAATAAATTAGTTTTATAGTATTTTATATACATAAAAATCTAAGCATGTGGGCATTTAAAAAATATGAACCACTGATAGACAATTAAACTATTCTAATTTGTCCTTTCTATATCTCAAATATAATTCTTTGAATCTATTTAAGTAAAATAACATCTAAGGTATATCTTATGACTTAGATATCCATCGCAAGAGTCAACTCGCGTACTACACCGATCGATGAAACTTTAAAGAGCGATACGCGAGCTGTGCCTAATTACTATCATATCTAGTTAATATCTCTAACCGATCGATGAAACTTTAAAGAGCGATACGCGAGCTGTGCCTAATTACTATCATATCTAGTTAATATCTCTAACGGGTATATCACATCCAGAAAAATTCAAAAAATACTAGTTTCTTGAAAATCTCACTAAATAAGTTCCAAAACCATCCTAACGAGTAATAACAGTGTTAAGGTAAACTTTTTACATCTTAAAATAGCAAGTAACCAGTGAGCAAGAAAAAGTACAAGTTGTCAAAAGCACAAGCTGCTACATGTTCAGAGAAAGAATCATTTACATGACAGACACAGACACAGACACTGGACATAACCATGTGAGTGTCTGCTTCTGCATGTGTACAATCATGACAACAAAGGATTAGTGCTAAAGTATTGACACAAACACAAACAAACCTGTGATCTTTTTCTGAGTGTGGGTAGGGGCTAGATTCCAGCAAAAAGTGATCTTGAGAAGACAAAACACTACCAGAAGATCTAGATGAGGATGATAACTGTGGATAAATGAAAGATGGATAAGAACTTTGTGAAGGGTAGTTTGGGGATTTTGTGCACATTTGTAATGGTGGTGGTGTGTTGTTTGGTATTGTTGTTGTTAAGTTTGCTTCCACAGGCTTTCTTGAACGATTTCTGCCTCTGTGCATGTGCCTTTCACAGTATTTTGAATCAGGGTATACTTCTTTAGAGCATCTCCATTTTTTACCATCTGTTCTTCTGCATCTTCCTGGTTCTGGGTCTATCTTTCTCCCAAATCCCATCTGGAAATAGTCTCTTCCAACTGCAGATTTAACATAAGCACAAATGGTTAAATACCCTTTAAATTTTTCTTAAAAATATTTCTTTTTGTGACCATTTTCTCTGTTTTTTACAATCAAAAAGATAAAACTTTTTCTTTTCAAGCATCTCATTCTCATTAGCAAACGCAAAGTATTTAGAAACGCCATGTTTGAAGATATATGGTTCAAGTTCCACAGATAACAGGAATTAAGAAATTCGGCTTTCAAAAAATATATATATGCATTTAGTCATTTATACCCTCTCTAAATTTTAAAGAAAGTTACAGGGAAATCAGCTAAATTATGACTTGATCAGATCCCTAAACTAAGGAACAATTTTAGTAAAACTAGCATGATTCCATGTTTTTTTAGCGAAAGAAAGAGAAAAAGTAATAAAAAAATAAAGAATTATTATTTACATAAATATGGATAGAAACTTTTGGAGTTGGGGTCTCACCGGAAACAGCAGCCTCTCTATCGCTTGGGACAGGAGTAAGGCTTGTCTACATCCGACGCACAGACCCACCAATAGTTTGATTATAAGTGGGATTATACTTTTTCTAAAAAATAACATATTTTTTTATGTGAATGTTCATTCAGGAAATACATCAAACAGTTGGCATGCATATTAACTAACATTCAAGAAGCAAGCACATAATTAACAACAACTTACTAGACTGAAGAGGAGATTGATGGTGCAGAAAGAGTTTAGTGGAGGAATCCAAGCTTCTCTGAATGGAAAAGAGGAGATCAGGGGGAATGGGCATGCCAGAAATCATGTATTTGTAAACAAGTGCTTGGTGTTCTAACTCTTGCCATTGGGTGGATGTGAAGGGGAACCTCATTTCCATCTTACTTGTTGCAGGCAGGCAGCTGATGAAAATGGAGGGGGGTGAATGAATAATAAATAAACTAATGGTTTATGTTTCAGAATTTATGCAAGGTTTCTTCTGTGTGTGTGTGTGTGGCAGGCAGAGATCTGTATTATTATGACTGCAAGACTTCTGTTGCTACTTTATGGCAGCACTTGTCCCTGACAAATATCATACAGAAACCTATAAAATATTATATGATATGGAGGAGTGGTTAAGAATACGAATATTATGTATCTATCTATGTATGTATAAAGGTTTGGAATACTCTTTGTAATGTAAGTTAAAACTACTTTTATATGTACAATTATTGTAAACTAAAGGGTTTTTAGTCTGGTGGTATCAATACGTTAGCGGGTTCAAGCACGCTAACAAAATATGTTTATATAGAAGTGTGATTAGTGGGTGTGTCTCTTAGAGGTAGGATTAAATACAAAACAATCCTAACCTACAAAGTGTAGGAAACCGGGTCAAACGAACTCCGATTAACCTCACTCCAGCGGCGTTAGAACCGGCTCGTCGAATCCTATTCAAATATATATAGGGTTTAGCTTTTAGGGTTTAGAGTTTAACTTTTAGGGTTTATCTTTAGATTTTAGCCTAAGGGTTTAGCTTTAGGGTTTAGTTTTAGGGTTTGACATTAGTATTTAGGGTTTAGCTTTAGAGTTTAGCATTTAGGGTTTAGCCTTAGGGTTTAGCTTTTAGGGTTTATAATTTAGATTTTAGGGTTTAGCGTAGAGTTTAACATAGGGTTTAGCCTTAGGGTTTAGCATTAGGGTTTAACTTTAGGGTTTAGCTTTAGGGGTTAGAATTAGGGTTTAGGGTTTAGGTTTAAGGGGTTAGGATTTCTGGTTAGGTTTCGACGAGCCGGTTCCAACGCCGCTGGAATGAGCTCAATCGGAGTTCGTTTGACCTGATTTCCTACACTTCCTAGGTTAAGAACATTTTGTACCGAATCTTTACCTGTGTCTCTTAAGCGTTTTAAAAGATATATGATTATCATTGATAATTAAGCGTTAATTGTTTTTTATAATATACGGATAACTAAAATAATTAAAGTGTTACAGCTTAATATTTCTATGTTTAATCGCGAATGCCACCTAATTAACCTACACTTGCAAGGATTGGATTTCACTCGACACTTTTAGGGGAGGCGATCAACAATGCCACTAGATCACAAGGTTATGGGCAGAAACTCTTTGTAATCTTTATTTTTAAAATTTTCGATTTCTAGCAGTATTTTATTTATATCGTAAACAGTTGTTGTAGACACAAAATATATTATTTTTATTCTAAATATGGATAAAGTTTATCTTGTTTAAATGTGTTTTTTGTGTTTATCTTTGTAATTTGCTTATCGATATCTTCCATTTATTGTTTATCATCGGGGTCTCTTGATCGGAATCACTTTGTAGGCATACACCTGACAGTTGCGTATGTAAATAGATATACCCACATTGTTGGGGATAACTCCTTGTGGGTTTATATTAGTGGTGTGTCGGTTAATCATTTCTCGGCTTCTATACCGGTCCCTAAATGTACGACAAACATGTAAATCTGTATACAATATTATAAATATAATTGCCCCAAGTTATAAAAGACTTTTGTGCTTTGTGCACCTAAACCAATTTTCTTACTTTTCAAAAGAGTTGGTTAATTGTATTTACCAGTGTAAACTGACGTTTTTTCAAAAGACTAAGTGACAGGTACTACACGTAATAGGCGGGAGCTACTGGACGTTAATTAGAGGATCTTGCAAGTCCGTGATCCCTTAAGTCTGTTGAACTTTATTTTGTATTTTATTTAGATCCGCCTGTGGATCCTATCTTTTACAACCGTCTATATATTCTTTTATTAGTACTTTGAACAATCGGTTTGTAATAGTAATTTACCTTCCAAGCCTTCCGCTGTGCTATAACTGTGTTTAATTTACTATGATGATATAAACTACGTCACGATACTCCCCACTAGGCCCACCGGTTTGTGGTTAAAAATATTGGGGTGTGACATAAGAGTATCTTCAAAGCCTTCAAGTGTGTATTGCGTTAGCCTTAGGAAAGACAAAATAGTTTTCAACCTTAGGAAAGGTTGCCTTCATACGAAGCTACTGAGTTCGTATGAAGGTGCATAATCTGAGTTCGTTCGGAGGTAGGATATGCAGGTTCGAACGAGATGTTCACAAGCGGGTTCGTACGAAGCCCCTAAGTGGGTTCGTACGAAGGGTCTGCTTTGGGGTACCTAAACTATAGACTAGGCTTGTTCTACACGAATCAACCTAATTCTTTATAGTTATGGCTCTGATACCAATCTGTCACACCCCAACCGATAGCGGAAACATCGGGATGAGACGAACAAATCGCTCAAAACATCATAACACTAAATGTGACAATATAATTAAGTCAAATTTCATAAAATACCAAAATGTCATAAGAGATTCGAACAAAATTTCAAAACATTGTATCAAGACATCATCAAACATCGTTTATTTCTAAGATGAGTTTCTAAGTTCATCCCTACTTGATTTCTTGATCACTTCGACTATCAACCTGCAACGTGTATTAAAATAACATCAACAAAATGTTGGCGAGTATACAAGTTTAATACGTAGCATAAAAAGTTTCAATACTCCTATCCATCATGAATAACATGATATTGGTTACTAACATGCTAAGCTAATGTAAACTATATGTCAAACCCAAATTTCCAACGCAAAGTGTCTTTCCTTCATCGTCGCAACGAGGAGGAGGTTAACATGTTTAACTCGACAATACCCCAAGTCTCAAGGGCGGTGCGTAACTCCTATAGCGCTATAATTGTCAAGGTAGGCTAGCAAAGTTAATGAGCATATAGATATAACGTACACATAGCATATAGGCTAACAAGCATCACATGTTTGCATGATTAAATGTGGGTAGAGTGTGATTATAAACTAGTTTCAAGTGTCGAGTTTTTTTGTATATTGTACATGTTGCACCCTAAGTGATTAAAATGGAAATGTGATCGAGTATACTCACTATGCGTGTCTAGCAAGTAAACACGGCAGAAAATGGATTGAAGGGAGCGCCCGATCAGCCTGCGTACGGGAACAGAAGCGCAAGTCCTCCAAAGTGCTGAAACGGTGAGAAATCGGAGTGTCGGTGGGAAACAGAAGCTTCGCACGAAGCTGTGCCTTCGTACGAAAGTGGGTCTTCGCACAGGTTGATGCTTCCGTTGTCCAAAATCGAGTATCTTCGCGTCTGTCTTAAGGAAAATCGAGTGTTCATCCCCCCAACCTTAAGCTACTGATTAAACTTAGAGTCGGAGAGGTCTTTGTTCAAGTCACGAGTGAGAGTTAGGCTGGTAGGAGCGAAGTCAGTGCCTTCGCACAGAACAGTCCAGCTGTAACAACTCGACTTTCAAAGTCAAAGTACAAGTCAAAGTCAAAATCAAGTCAAAGGAAAAAAAGGTTGCTAATTGGAATCTGTCACTCCTTGCTTAATTATTGCTTGTACTCTCAAAACTAGATAATAGATACTTTAATTTACACTTGTTAGTTGTATTATGTGGAAGTAACAATGCGATAAAGATAACTAATGCTATCTACTTAATGCTCTAACATCGCTATCGCATCGCAACTCGAATTACAGGTTCTGGATATTGTTTTACGTGTGTGTACTATTATATGTTACATGTGCATGTTTATATTGTTTGAGGTGGTTATTGGCAAACGTAGTCGCAACTCTATCCCAACGCAATCTCATCGCGAACTCGAAATCTAAGGTTTACTTTTGTGATTACTAGTAGATACATTATCTGTATAACTAGGGTGTAATACTATCGCATCGCTTACTCGTAACGCATCGCAACGCTCAACGCATGAAACAAAAGGTCAGAAACCAACTGGCAAAAGCCATCCGATCGAAGGACCATTCGATCGAATGGTCATCCGTCCGGATGACCATCCGATCGGATGGCCATCCGATCAGAAGGCCCTTCGATCTGTCTCAGTTGCACCGCCTTTCTCCCTCACCACCTATAAATATCACCTGTCACATCACTGTTCATGTGATGTGACAACTCTCGTAAGACCAGCACGCTCTTGGCCTATTTTCTCTCGATTCCTCGCGATTCTTGTAAGTTTCTACCTCAAATCGTGTACTTCTATCATCTACACACACTTCTTCATCATTTTCACCATCAAATCTTAACTTTTCACCATGAAATCGGTGGATTGGGGCTGTTTTAGGATGATGTCATCATGGGTTCTCAAGAACACCAAAGTGTGACCTCATTCCACCAAGAACAACTCCGATCCAAAGGATTTCTACAATGTTTAAACACTGATTTCACCTAAATCTAAACATTTTCCAACTGATTTCCACTTTTCTTCAAACCTTCTTCACTTTTACTTAAACCGATAGAATCTGAGCTCGTTCGGGCCTTCTACTCATTCCCTAGTGAAGTGTCTATTTGAGAATTGAATCCTATCGACGAGTTGACCGACTTAACGGGTTGAATATGAAGTTCCGTCAAGAACAGTTAGCTGATCAGACGGGGTGATTCCTATCCGATCGGACGACTGGGACTTGGTGGAGTTTCCGTTGTTTAACACGTTGTCATACCGTCTCGGTTCAATCGCAAGACTTTACATCTTAACAAATTTTACAAGTTTTACAAATGAACAGGTTGCCAAGCGGATTGCCGTCCAATCGGATTGCCATCCGATCGAAGGACAATCCGGACTTGTGGTTTTTTTTTCAACACTAAACAATTTCACCAAACTTCGAGGATTATTAGTTTCAAGTGAATTGCCATCCGACCGAACGGTCATCCGTCTGGATGACCTTCCGGCCGGATGACCTGATTTATAAAAACACTTCACATTTTATAAAATGCTACAACGAAAACTTCAAAGTTCCATCATACACAAACACATCCATCCCAGACGAGTGACCATCCGTTCGGTCGGTCATCCGATCGGATCACTATCCGTTCCACATCACTTCAACACACCGTTTTACGCACCGTTCAACGCTCATACTGTCGTACTGTGTTCAGGCTAATCTCTTAGCGCTCCCTTCAATCCAAGATTGTGTTTATTCGTTAAACACGCTCTATGAGTATACTCGATCCCTTTTTGCTGTAAGCACTTTTGGGTGTTACATACGTTACCTATATCCAAATCATGATCGACACACAACACAAACACTTTTATACGCTAACCGTTCTGCATGTTATACGTGTTATTCGATGAATGCTAGTGTAACAACCCGCACTTTTGTGCGTTGTTACTACTCGATATACTCGTTACGCCTAGCACCAGATATTCGGATCATAATGTAACTGTATCGCATACCTCACTATTCGAAGGATAATCGCATATTTTCGCAATACATTATCACTATACTACACCAATCACAAACACTAACACTCACGATGGCACGGAGTGAGGACCTATTCTACCCTCCTCGGTGGCCGTGATGTGTCGAAACGCAAATAATTAACGCTAACAAGGACTCTCAGGAGAGTGCTATAGCTCCAGTCGTCGTGACGATGATGACAATACGAGCAAGTGGTACCCCGTCAGTCTTTGTGGCACAACACACAATAACGTTCGTGACGACATCAGGAAAGGACCTATACTACCCTCCCTGATGGCCGCGAAGCGTCGCTAATAATCGCATACTCGCATCGAAAACCGATTGCTAATTATCGAAACTTTGAATTATGGATACGTAAATATGACCCCTAGTGATATATATATATATACATATATATATATAATAATATAAATTAGCTATGAAAAACGCGTACTTCGAAAACTATCGAAACAATCAAAAACGGAGAAATCCATCGCGCCAGAGTGGCCATCCAGATGGACAGACATGTCCAACCGATCGGACAGGACAAGTCCAACCGATCGGACATGACAAGTCCAACCGATCGGACAGGACATGTCAACCGATCGGACGGACATGCCGGCCGATCGAACGGGCCGTCCTATCCAGGCCAACCTGCCCTCCTTTCCTTCCTCCTTGCCTATAAATACCCCTCATTCACCTCAAACACACTTGTTGTCACTGTTGCTGTTCGACCAGACGTTCCAACCCCTTTATCTCTCGATTTCTCGCGATTCTTGTAAGTTTTTAACTCAAATCTTGTACTTCCTTGATCTATAACCAATTCTACACCTTCCTACCTGTTAAATCTCCACTTTTAACCGTGGAATCTCCGGATTTTGGGCATTCCAGGGTGATGTCATCCTAGGCAAGCTCTAAGTGATTTCCATACGTCTTTACATAAATCAAGTCTAAATCTATGCTTTCTAATCAAGAAGTGGTGTGATTCCTAAGGATTTGAGGTGCCTTGAAGATGATGTCACCCTAAGTTCACATGAACTTTAAAGTGTGACCTCATTCTTACCATAAACAACTCGGATCTAAGTAATTTCACCTGTTTTATAACAAATCTCACCAAACCTAAGTTACCTAGCCATAGGGTGTGTGATTTCGGGTTAAACTTGAGAAAGGCCATCAAGAACGGCCAGATCTGATGGAACGGGGTGGTTCCCGGCCTTTAGAACGGGTCAGACTTGATGGAATTTCGGTTATTTAGCATGAAGGAACACCGTCCCAAGCAAAACCGCTGAAAAACCTTCAAAGTTAGTCGAATATCAGCTGAATAGGCTGCCAGCCAATCGGACAGCAGCCCAGTCGATCGGACAGGCTGCCAGCCGATCGGACAGCAGCCCAGCCGATCAGACAGGCTGCCATCCGATCGGACGGCAGGCCATCCGATCGGACGGCAGGCCATCCGATCGAACCACTGCCATCCGACCGGACCAACCCATCCGATCCATGTGTCATCCGATCGGATGAGCCCATCCGAACGGATGAGCACAATCCGACCGGATAACTGACTTTTCGATGCTATTCTCGCTTAACCGTGCATCGTTTACTATATCCTTCAATGAATAACGCAGACGTACTCGCAACCGACTCAATCAAGTTGTATTCTCGCTAAATACGCACTGTGAGTATACTTGAACCCTTTTTAATCGCATTTTGGGTGTAACATACGTTTCTAACAAATCAAACTTATCAAACGAACTATTCAATCAATCGAATTATCACTTGCGAATAACTGTTATGCATAGATATACGTGATACTAGTTGCATATGTGCTAGGGCTTATACTCGTGACGTCCCACCATGACTAGTATAGTACTATTGCGCCCGACGGGGTCTAGTTTGCCATTGCATATTCGAGCATCGAGGACTTAGTTGGTAGTATCAGCTTTGTGAGTATATATGTCGTGTGTTACGTTTATGCATGTGGAAATTCGCTACACTTTTTATCTATTACGCTATACATATCAAATCTGTATACTCGCCAATACTTTTGTATTGACAAATATTTTAACGTATGTTGCAGGTTAGATCGCAGGCTATATCAAATCAAGCTAGGAAGTCTAGAAACTCAACTAAAATCTAGGTTGTCGGATTTGTATTGTTCGAGAGGACAAGTAATTTGTAATAACTTATGTGATTGTATTATTTGTTAGTATGGGATAACGAATGTATTAAATATTATCGCAATATAGTTGTTATGGATTCTCTTGAGCAATCTGATTCGCCTAGTGCCGCGCCCCGATGATTCCGCCATCGGTTGGGGTGTGACAGATTGGTATCAGAGCCATAACTATAGGGAATTAGGCAAGACTCGACCTAGTCCGGGTCGACGTCTTAGAAATTGACCTAGTCTATAGTCTAAGTACCAACAGGCCGACTCGTACGAACCTAGTAGGGTTTGTATCGGGCCTACTTGATACTCTCGATCAAAATTGCTAAAAGCTACAACTTCGTGTGAACACCGCGTACTACAGCTTCACACGAAGAAGCCTTTCCTAAGGCTGGAATACTACTTAGCCTTTCCTAAGGCTGACATAATACACGTGTTTTCGAAAATACTCGCATAACAAAACCGAGTGATCCTATCGAGACCAGGTGTGAAAACGAAGAACTCCCGATGAGATCGCTCACTCAGCGCAATTTTCTAGCACGAGAACTCTTCATCGAGTTAGGAGTGACATCCACACCTCGACGAAATCTCCATTTCGAAATCTAGTGGAACTCACGAATTTATTCGAAGAGCATAACCACAATTAGGAACAAAGCTGTTAAGTCAGGGGTGAAACTCGTACCTTAATAAGCCGTTCCACCCCCTATAAAATGGTTTTCAAAAAGCTCTCACCAAGGACTCGACTATCATGATAACTCGAGCCACGTGATGACTAGGACGACAAATGCCATGAGTTGCATCCCAGTGGAAGCATGGAGTCTTCTAGGTCAACGCGCACGCACGAAATTGTTAAATATAGTTGGGTTACCTTGGGTAGTCGACGCCTAAACACCCAAGGCACTCTATCATACGAACCGCCGATCTTACCAATGGTTAGAACTTATTTACGTTTTGAAACTTTACGCTTTGTTGATTTCTCGATTTAACAATTTTCACTCCTTGCTTTATAAACGCACAATTCGCACAGCCATCGCAATCTAAAACGAAACCCGAATGTTCGCAACAAAACTAATGCATAATCTATCGCATTCGCTCTCTCGCTTCAACGCATCCTCGCTTATTCTAAATCGACCTGTATGTGTATGATTACAAATTACAAATAGGGTTGTAAACGAGCCGAGTCGAGCCGAGCTAGACCCAGCTCGAGCTCGGCTCGAACTCGTTTCGAGCTGGCTCGGCTCGAGCTCGAATTTCAAATCGAGCTGAGATTTGAGGCTCGAGCTCGACTCAATTAGAATTCGAGCTGGCTCGGCTCGATCTAGCTCGAACTAACAAAGAACCATAAAATTTCCTACTTAAAAAACCCTTCAAAATGAATTTCTTCATAGACTAAGGGCTATAATTGTCATTTAATTTAACCATATGGCTAAATATGCAAGTATAAATAGTTAATTTATTTTGTACATTGTCTTTACCTTCTTTTATAGGGGAGATACTCCCTTAGTTTTTGTTTTCTAAGCGATGTGGGACAAAAAAATGAAGTATATAAACCTTATCGAGCCAGCTCACGAGCCGAGCCAGGCCAAGCTCGAGCTCGGCTCGTTTATAAACCGAGCCGAGCCGAGCTGGCTCGTTTACAACCGAGCCAATTTCGAGCCGAGCTTTCTTCGAGCTTTTTTCGATCGAGTTTCGAGCGAGCTGCGAGCCACGAGTTTTTTGAGCACCCCTAATTACAAATATATAAATACATATATATATACGTATAAACAAACAAGTCATTGTGTGAGAACTTAGGAACTTCGTGTCTTCTATATGGCTCCTATGTGATTCGCATTACTACTATACTATCGCATCAAGTTGTGAACGCGCTCAATCGCATCACAAAACTCAAAAATCATTATGAACGAATCTCATTCCAAGTCTCTTACTGTCTAGATGCCTTCCAACAACTCTACCTCGAGACGAGTAGCTAGGAGAAGGGCCAAACGAAGAGCCGATAAGAGGATTGCATCACTTGTGACTAAGGAAGTGGTTAAGCGTATTCCTTAAATTGCCGCTCGAGTGCACTCTCTCAGCAACTCTCGAGCCTCGGAAGACTCCAAGACGGAGGCGCCGCAATCTGCTTTTCTCTACAAACACTTCAAAGCCTGTGACCCGATGGAATTCACAGGTGAAGGAGGTGAGCCTCAACTACTCCAGTGGTTCGATTCTATCGAAGTTACCCTTCGTCAAAGTGGGTGTCCCGATAGTTTCCGTACTACTTGCGTTACTGGAGTATTCCAATCGCGAGCACTCGACTGGTGGACCGCCGAATGTAACAAACGTGGGATCTCCGCAGCTTACGCTCTCTCTTGGGATGAGCTGAAAGAGCTCATGAAGAAAGAGTATTCTCCTCCCCACGAAATCCAGAAGCTAGAAAACGAATTTTGGGAAATCAAGCAAACCGAATGTGACAATGCTGGTTACACCGCAAGGTTCAAGCAGCTTAGCGTAATCTGCCCCAGTCAAGTCAACACTTCATAAAAAGCCATATCGAAGTACATTCGCGGCTTGCCTGAGTGTGTAGGTGATTTTGTCGAAGCTGCAAGACCTGCTACTATCGAAGAGACATACCGCTTGGCTGCAGAAATCAACAACAAACGACTCATGGAAGGGTTTTTCTCCAAGAATCCTGTCAAGCAAGCTTATCAAGCGATCGACGTTAATCCTTCAAAGGATCCTAGCAACGAGTCTTCTGACAAATCTGCCGACGATTCTTCGGACGAATCTGCTAACGATTCCTCTGACGGATCTACCGACGATTCTTCTAATGACTCTGCCAACGGTTCTTCCAACGACTCAGCCACGGATTCTACGAGTGAGTCCTCAGACGAATCCTCCAACAATGACACTTCTTCTCAAGACACCGACAAACCCAGCCGCAAACGAAAGACTTCAAGCCCGAGCTCATCAACAACCGAACTGCTGCAACCGAAACCTCTTCGAACAGTTCCGATGTTTCCAAAATGAGCCTACACTGGAGCTCATCCTCAGTGTTACTCGTGTACCTAGCATCATCCAGTTGGGGCTGATTGTCGCTATTGCAATAACTGCAACCGTTACAGTCACTTCACCCGCAACTGCCGCATCAAACCGTGAACTTGAGTACAACAACAACAGCTCCAGCAAAAGTCTTCAACATCAGACATCTAGCAAGCGTAGGATAAAGTTGTAATGATACGATTTTCGGCGTTAATTTCTAAGTTTTTAACCTACTCTATTACTCGATGTTGTCACTATGGGTAACATTAACTCTCGTTTTCGTTGTCTCTATCACACTCTATTCGTCGCACTTAGACTAGAATCACGCACATACTATATACTATATCACGAAATAATGTGTTTTACCCTCACTACACTCTTAGAACGAGGTACGATAAATGTGCAAGGAACGATTAATCACGGGTGCACACGGGATTATTTGGGTCAGTGCACGGAGGTCGTAGTGAATTCTAAGGTGCCATAAGCGTTTCGACGAAGTATGACACCAAATCACGGGATCTAAGTAGTAGGGGTCAAGTAAGGTGTGCTTTATCATACTACCAAAGTTCAGTGAAGAAGGTGCCACGTGGAGTTGAACGTTATTAGACCTATTATACTATTGTGATTATTTTCAACACACTACACTCAATCGCAAGGCGTAACAACTAAATCGCATCATCGCAAGACTTGTCGTAAGTCTGCAAACGCAATGCAACCGCCTCATTGATGGACTCTGGAGAGTCTACCTCGCAGGACAATTGCATCAACGCAAGACTGATCGTAAGCCTGTAGCAACCAATCTCATCAAGTACATAAACGCTCACGATGTTGTCTGAGTGAGGACCCATTCTACCCTCCTCGATAACAGTGATGTGTCGCAACGTAGCGTTAAGCTCATTCGAGACAAAACTTGGCTAATCTCTAATCGCTTATCATGTGTATCTCGCAATCTCTATCGCTTATTATGTGAATCTATATCGTTTGCTGTGTATCAATCTATCGCTATCGCCTACCGTTATCTGTAATATTTGTGTGAAGTTAGCGCACATGACCCCGCTTCACGAGATGAAGCTTATATGATTAAAGCAAGGCGTTTTAGTCATATCAGCAAGCTTTCGTGGAAAAAGGCCATGTGGGGTCTGATGTTAGCTAAACTCTGTGGTGTTAATCAATCAAATCGAACCGCATAAATCACGTATACCTCCATCACTTGCAACGTAACAACTACCGCTTATCGTAATCGTTTATCACCACCGTCATTACTGGTGTTGTATTATTCGCTTAATCCTCTAATCACTTATCGCTTATCACGTATAGTCTACCGCTTATTCGCGTACCGCTTATCGCTCGCTTGGTGTTCATTACAATCTGTGTGGTATTAGTGCGCATGACATCGCTTCACGAGGTACAACTAACCTGGTTAAACGTGGTGTTTCACCATGTTAGCAAACTCTCGTGGAAACATGCCATGCGGGTTCTATGTGGAATCTAATCGACATCGCGCAAATCGCTTATCGTCTACCGCTCGACTCCTATCCAGACACGACACAAAAGCGTTCCGTGTCATCAGGCTACTCGCGCACGCTGTTGTAGCTACGTTCGCAATTCAACTCGCCGGTTTAACCTGTTCAATTCTATCCTATACTCGGTCCGACTTCCTATCGATTGGGCCAAGTAAGTGCAATTCCATCCGCGTCATATCGGCACACCTGACACCGCCTCACGAAACGGAAGTAATATGAACGAAAACATGGTGGATACGCCGCTGGTACTTCCTATATATAAGTGTTTTAAACATATTAACCAACTTTCGTGGGGAAGTGCCAGGTGGGGCTCGGTGATCGACTACCTTCTGTACTATTAAAACTTACTTTTATATAAAATTTTGATTTAAAAACCGGTGGACAAGTGAAATTCTCTCACGACGGGGAGATAACATCGAAGCAACTTAACTCCATGTCCAAGAAGAGTTTCATAAGTCCAAGTTTTTCCTTAAAAGCTTTTACAACATCCAAACGAAATCCTTCTTAAGACATTGGTTCGACATCGAGTTCAGCTTGAACCCATGCCATAGGAGAGTTTTCGTAACCTCAGTTTCCATCTTCGAATTCCTTAAAATGTTTAAAACTAAAACTCCCTTGCAACGTTGGTTAACATCGACTCCATTGACCTCACGTTAAAATGAAAATTTTCAAGATTTCCGTCCAAAATGTCCTTTTTAATATCTAAAAAACGAACGTTTAACCCTACGTCATGCGAAACCTTTCGAGTTCTTAAAATTACAATCGCATCGAACTAACGAATTCTTCGAGACACGAGGTACTTTGGAACGCCAACTCGTGGGATATTACTTTTGTCTTTTACGTCGCCTTCCCGCTATCGCAATCGATCTCTCTTATTCGAAACGCAATCGCTTGTCAACTCTCGGTCAAATCGCTCGCCATAACGCTACTTATCCAGGATCAACTCACAAAAGCCTACCCATTGCATTAATTTCGGGACGAAATTTCCTAAAGTAGGGGAGACTGTAACAACCCGCACTTTTGTGCGTTGTTACTACTCGATATACTCGTTACGCCTAGCACCAGAGATTCGGATCATAATGTAACTATATCGCATACCTCACTATTCGAAGGATAATCGCATATTTTCGCAATACATTATCACTATACTACACCAATCACAAACACTAACACTCACGATGGCACGGAGTGAGGACCTATTCTACCCTCCTCGGTGGCCGTGATGTGTCGAAAAACAAATAATTAACGCTAACAAGGACTCTCGGGAGAGTGCTATAGCTCCAGTCGTCGTGACGATGATAACAATACGAACAAGTGGTACCCCGTCTGTCTTTGTGGCACAACACACAATAACGTTCGTGACGACATCAGGAAAGGACCTATACTACCCTCCCTGATGGCCGCGAAGCGTCGCTAATAATCGCATACTCGAATCGAAAACCGATTGCTAATTATCGAAACTTTGAATTATGGATACGTAAATATGACCCCTAGTGATATATATATATACATATATATATAATAATATAAATTAGATATGAAAAACGCGTACTTCGAAAACTATCGAAACAATCAAAAACGGAGAAATCCATCGCGCCAGAGTGGCCATCCGGATGGACAGACATGTCCAACCGATCGGACAGGACAAGTCCAACCGATCGGACAGGACAAGTCCAACCGATCGGACAGGACAAGTCCAACCGATCGGACAGGACAAGTCCAACCGATCGGACAGGACAAGTCCAACCGATCGGACGGACATGCCGGTCGATCGAACGGGCCGTCCGATCCAGGCCAACCTGCCCTCCTTTCCTTCCTCCTTGCCTATAAATACCCCTCATTCACCTCAAACATACTTGTTGTCACTGTTGTTGTTCGACCAGACGTTCCAACCCCTTTATCTCTCGATTTCTCACGATTCTTGTAAGTTTTTAACTCAAATCTTGTACTTCCTTGATCTATAACCAATTCTACACCTTCCTACCTGTTAAATCTCCACTTTTAACCGTGGAATCTCCGGATTTTGGGCATTCTAGGGTGATGTCACTATAAAGTTCTTATGAATCTCATGGGTGATGTCATCCTAGGCAAGCTCTAAGTGATTTCCATACGTCTTTACATAAATCAAGTCTAAATCTATGCTTTCTAATCAAAAAGTGGTGTGATTCCTAAGGATTTGAGGTGTCTTGAAGATGATGTCACCCTAAGTTCACATGAACTTCAAAGTGTGACCTCATTCTTACCATAAACAACTCGGATCTAAGTAATTTCACATGTTTTATAACAAATCTCACCAAACCTAAGTTACCTAGCCATAGGGTGTGTGATTTTGGGTTAAACTTGAGAAAGGCCATCAAGAACGGCCAGATCTGATGGAACGGGGTGGTTCCCGGCCGTTAGAACGGATCCGAATGGATGAGCACAATCCGACCGGATAACTGACTTTTCGATGCTATTCTCGCTTAACCGTGCATCGTTTACTATATCCTTCAATGAATAACGCAGACGTACTCGCAACCGACTCAATCAAGTTGTATTCTCGCTAAATACACACTGTGAGTATACTTGAACCCTTTTTAATCGCATTTTGGGTGTATCATACGTTTCTAACAAATCTGTAACACCCCGAAAATATAAAACTTTATATTGGAACTATAAAGTATAAATAGACGAGAATTAACTAATTAGGAATTTTAACCTAGTTGGTTAAAAGTCTAGAAATAATCTATAATAGGTTAAAAAGCAACCAATTTACATATTGATCATAGTGGAGGGGTGTAGGTTGTTAAAATTGAAACTTGAGTTATGTTAAACAAATAAAACACAAACCAAACACCCCATTGCGGGGGTCTGGTCGACCAGAACAACAAAGGGGGCGACACCCACCTTCAAAAACCAAGAATTTCACTAAAACTCTCAAATTAAAGGAGCAAATCAGGTCCAAACGAAAATCCGAGCTTAGAATCGTGATCCTCATCGTAAGGGGATTACAAGGTATGTAAAATTTAGTGAAAATTCTTAACTTGAAATTCTCATGAAATTGGGAAAAATCTGAATTTAGGGTTGCATGTATATGTTATGATGATTAAGGAACAACTATAGTGTTTAGGAACAAACTCTAGACCAATAGAAGTTGAAATCATAGGAAATTTTGGTTAATCCATGAACACCATTGTATGTGATTAATGGGTTATGAGTGGATTGATAAATACTAGGATATGGGGTGTTGATTTTGTGTAATTTGACGATTTGGAAGTGAATTCAGAAATCTAGAAGCTAACAATCATGTAAAATGTTGATTTAAGTGAAATTAGGGATAAATGATAAGCTAGAAACTTGTCATATAATCTTGTGATAAATCTGCCTTTAAGGTGTTTGTGAAAATGCCTCAAAGAAGGCTTAAAAATAAAAATTTAAAGCTTTAACGCATAATTATGATGTTTCGGTATATTATGCGAAGTGAGGTCTAAAGAGAGTTCTAAACATGTCTTGAATTGAACTCTATAGGAAAAGATACCGGAACGTCGAGTGGACAAGCCGGTGGTGATTCGCGGTTGAAGAGCGTACGCTAAGGTATGTAACTTGACTTGTTACATTAAGTAAATTTAGATCATTGTAATATGCATAGTTGAATTTTAGAATAAAGGTTGCTATGAATTAAAGCGATGATATTGCTATATTGAATATTTGGTCAAAAGTTGGTTAGAACTCGTTGGTAGTCGTCAAAAAGGAAGGAATTTCGTAGACGAGCCAAACGGGTCGGATAATCAAGTAAGGCATGGTTAATGCTTCGGATTATGATAGATTGATTGTTGATTTTTGAATATTATATAACATATTAGAAATACGAGATTTTAATGTATCGGTATCATAGAAAACTGAAATCCGAGAGTTGGGGTCTTGGTGTAATGAACAAACAAAACAAAACATGAAATTCCAGGTACTACCGTAAGTTACGGTAGTACCGTAATTTACGGTAGAGGTTATATGTTTACGGTGTGAGTCTACTGCTTTACGGCGGACACTTATTGAACATTGACCATCGTAACTTACGGTGGAACCGTAAGTTACGGTAGGGTCTAAACTTTTATAAATTTTGTGAAATTGAAAAATTTAAATTTCATTTCGATCGTAGTTTTGAACAAGTAATATTCTGACCATTCTAACATAAATGTTTATGTAAACATTGCAGTCTTAGGTACTCAAAGATTATGGATGACGATCAAGCAATTTTTGAAGAACCGAACACAACTTTTGAAGCTTCCGCTATGTTTTAATCTTACTTAAATTTTGTTCATGGGTTGTAAACAATTTCTCAAACAACTTTTGAATGTTCCAACCTAGTCATTAGTTGACTAAGGTTTATGATACTTCTGAAACATATGTTAAACTATTATCTTTTGTATAAAATTATACTTATATTCAAGTAAATTTTGAGGGTGTTACAAAATCGAACTTATCAAACGAATTATTCAATCAATCGAATTATCAGTTGCGAATAACTGTTATGCATAGATATACGTGATGCTAGTTGCATATGTGCTAGGGCTTATACTCACGACGTCCCACCATGACTAGTATAGTACTATTGCGCTCGACGGGGTCTAGTTTGCCATCGCATATTCGAGCATCGAGGACTTAGTTGGTAGTATCAGCTTTGTGAGTATATATGTCGTGTGTTACGTTTATGCATGTGGAAATTCGCTACACTTTTTATCTATTACGCTATACATATCAAACCTGTATACTCGCCAATACTTTTGTATTGACAAATATTTTAATGTATGTTGCAGGTTAGATCGCAGGCTATATCAAATCAAGCTAGGAAGTCTAGAAACTCAACTAAAATCTAGGTTGTCGGATTTGTATTGTTCGAGAGGACAAGTAATCTGTGATAACTTATGTGATTGTATTATTTGTTAGTATGGGATAACGAATGTATTAAATATTATCGCAATATAGTTGTTATGGATTCTCTTGAGCAATCTGATTCGCCTAGTGCTGCGCCCCGATGATTCCGCCATCGGTTGGGGTGTGACAGCTAGTATGTTATGTTTACACAGTGATTGTTGCCTAACACCTTAGCAATGATAGTACTATAGTTTGGACTCAGCACCTGTTGTGGACAGGGGTTAATAAGGGCTTTCCTTCACGTGTCACAGTGGTGATATGTGTTGCGCATTCTACAACTCGCAGTCACATTTATGCATATTTCATTGTCGATAACCTACCTGCTTCACATTATGCATCTTACATGCTGGTTATACGTAAATCCCTTTCGCTACTATGATACTATCAAACCTGTATGCTCACCTTTACAATATGTGTATTGACTTTTATTTTAATGTATGTGACAGGTGTTTAGGATGCTTGCTCTATTTGCTGGAATTGAGCTAGGGGAGTCTAGAAACAAATCTAATAATTTATGAGTTGTCGGAACAGTATTTATTTGTCTTTGAGAACAATGTTTCTGTAATAATTGTGCTACTTTATATGTTACGGTATGGGACGTAATGCTTAAATATTTGGTAATCATAGTTATTATGGAAACTCTTGGACAATTTGTTTCGCTCAGTGTCGCGCCCCGATGTTTCCGCCATTGGTTGGGGTGTGACAGATTGGTATCAGAGCCATAACTATAGGGAATTGGGCAAGACTCGACCTAGTCTGGGTCAATGTCTTAGAATTGACCTAGTCTATAGTCTAAGTGCCAATAGACCGACTTGTGCAAGCCCAGTAAGGATTTTTGTACAAGCTTACTTGATACTCTCGCTCGAACTCACTGAACACCACACTCTTGCACGACCGTCGCATACTACGCTTTGCGCAAGATCATCCTTTCCTAAGGTTGGCAACACACACAAACGACCGATCTGGTTGAGATTAGGTGTGAAAACCGCAAACTCTCGACAAGATCGCTCGCCCGACGCGCATTTTTACTATAAACACGAGAATTTGCGTTAAATCAGGATTGAAATCCATACTTCGACGCAATTCTCCCTATCTATCTCCTGATTCTATCACACAAGCAGGAAGAAAGTTATTAAGTTAGGGGTGAAACCCGCATCTTAATGACTTATTCCGCTCTATATTTTGGTTTTACAAAACTCTCACCAAAGTCTCGATGGGTTCCAATGACACGAGTCACGTGAACAAGCCGAAAAGAGGCGTGCCATTCATTGTATGCCGGTGAGAGAGCACAATCTATAGGCCGAAGTGCGTACTCGAAGTCTTTGAGAATAGTCGAAACACTTTGGGCAGTCAAAGTCTAGCACACCCAAGACATTCCGATTTTCGATCCATCGCTTTTATGTGTTTCGATTCTGGACTCGCAACCGCTGATTTCTCGATTTTTATGTGGAATTTTATGTGTTTTATATGGTATTATATGTTTATGTGTTTCGATTTTTGGAAATTCATACGCTTTTCGCTGTTCGCTTCGACACACACACACAACTCGCCTTATACATTTACCTCAAACGCTGACAAATCGCATGCTATGATACTCGCAATCGCTACTCGCTATTCACATTCGCAATTCTCGAGCGCTTCTCGCAACTTTGACAGATAGGTGAATACGTGCAAAATATAGTATGTGCTTACGTAGATTACGTGCTTATGTGATTCTGTGCTTACGTACTTATGTGGTTTATGTGCCTCTATGAATATATGCCTGAGTGTTGATGTGTTCCTGAGCTTTATATATAAAGTTGTGCGTGGAGATATGCTAGACTATATTAGATTTAATCGACTTGTGCCTGAGTCCTATGACGATGTCTGTTGCAGACAATGTCGTCATTCGGATAGCACACTGCTCGCACCTCCCGTCGCAACCATGCTAACAAGCATATCGCTTCTCTAGTCGCAAAGGAAATGGCTAAGGTCATTCCGCAAATTGTCAGTGAACTCAATGAAAATGCTAGCAAGTCCTCTGAGGAATCAAGGACTGACTCGCCAAAAGCAACTTTTAGCTTCAAGCAGTTTAAGGCCTGCGGCCCTAAAGACTTCACGGTGAAGATGGGCCTACTGCCATGTTTCAATGGTTCGATACAATTGAAGTCACTCTGCGTCAAAGCGGTTGTCCTGAAAACCTACGCACTGTCAACGCAACTGGCGTTTTCCACTTCAGGGCTCTGGACTGGTGGCCCGCCGAAAGGAACAGGCGAGGACGAGTTGAAGGAGATCATGATGAAGGAATTCTGCCCTCCCCACGAGCTTCAGAAGCTGGAGGACGAGTTTTGGAACAATAAGCAAGAGGGTGGCGACAATGCTGGTCTAACTGCCCGCTTTAAGCAGCTAAGCATCATTTGTCCTGGCCAAGTCTCTACTCCGGACATCACCATCAAGAAATACATTCGTGCTTTACCGGATTGTGTTGCTAATTTCGTGCAAGCCACCAAGACAACCACCATCAAAGAGGCTTATATGCTCGCTGCCGAGATTAACGACAAGCGAGTTAGGGTTAGTTACTTCGATAAAACCATCAAGAGTCTTCATCAAGTCACCACCGCTCCCACCGCTGAAACCGCCGCACCGCAAGCTTCCAAGTCTTCACGTCGCAAGCGCAAGAACAACAACAAGAACTGTAATGTCACTGCCGCTCCACTCAATGCGGTACCCGCTCCACCCCAAAACCAGAACCGGCAGGTAGCAGCACCAGTGACCAATGCACCGTTATCCAAGCGTGCATATACTGGTCCACACCCGCTATGCCCTACCTGTGCTTATCATCATCCTATTGGGATTGCATGTCGATTTTGTGTTCACTACAACCTTTACGGCCACTTTACTGCTAACTGCCATACTGGTCCCCGTCAAGCTCAAGTCCAAGCTCCTGCTCTACCCGCTCCGTAAGGACAACAAGCAGCTCCTGCTCACGCAAGAGCCTGCTATGCGTGTGGCGATCCCAACCACTTCGCAAATGTCTGCCCAAACAGAGTGGTGAAGCAAGAGCCAGCGCAGCATCCAGCGAAGCAACAACACAAACAGCAGCAGCAACAGCAGCCAGCTCAGCAAGCAGCCCGTGGGCGAGTCTTCAAAATCAACGCCCGCCAGGCCCAGGCAGACAACAACGTGGTTAATGGTACGTTTCTCGTAAATGGTATATATGCTTCGTGTTTGTTTGATACTGCAGCCGATAACTGTTTTGTATCGTTCGAATTCGAGAGGCTCCTAAACCGTAAACGCGTTAATATTCCATCAACATTCGACGTAGAAGTTTCCACTGGAAGAACCGGCACTGTTAGTTCAGTTCTACGTGATTGTACTCTTGAGCTCAACAGTCACGTTTTCCCAATCAAACTTATCCCGATGCAACCCGGTAGCTTTGATGTCATAACAGGCATGGATTTACTCTGGGAGAATCATGCTGAAATTGTTTGTTTCGATAAAATGATTCATTTTTCTCTCGCAAACGGCGACCAATTGTGTGTCTATGGAGAAGTCGCTTCGAAGAAGTTGCAACTCATGTCGTGTGTCCAAGCTAGCAAGTATCTCCGCAAGGAATACAACGCTTTCTTAGCACACATCGTAGTAGCGGAGGAAAAGGAAAAGAAGACAATGGACAAGGTGCCTGTGGGTCATGATTTTCCTAACGTCTTTCCTGAAGATTTACCTATTTTACCGCCATCTCGTGACATCGATTTTCGAATTGACCTCATTCATGGAGCAAATCCTGTTGCTAGAGCGCCTTATCGTCTCGCTCCCTTCGAAATGCGTGAACTCTCGAGTCAGCTCTAGGAATTGCTTGATAAAGGCATCATTTGCCCTAGCACCTCTCCATGGGGCGCACCTGTCCTTTTCGTCAAAAAGATGGACGGATCGTTCCTGATGTGCATCGACTACAGGGAATTGAATAAGCTTACCATCAAGAATCGTTATCCCTTACCTCAAATTAATGATTTGTTTGATCAGTTACAAGGTGCTACGTGTTTCTCGAAGATCGATCTACGCTCAGGCTATCACCAGTTATGAATCCAACAAGAAGATATGCCCAAAACCGCTTTTCGAACCCGATACGGTCACTACGAGTTTGTTGTTATGCCCTTTAGTTTAACCAATGCCCCCACAATTTTCATGAATATAATGAATCGCGTGCGTAAACCCTTTCTCGTCCGCTTCGTCATCGTATTCATCGATGATATCCTGATCTATTCCAATTCAAAAGCCGAACACGCGCAGCATCTCCGTTTGGTTCTTGAACTACTCCAGGGGAACAGCCTCTATGCCAAGTTCTCCAAGTGCGAATTTTGGCTTGAGGAGGTTCAATTCCTAGGTCATATTGTCAATATTCAAGGTATTCACATCGATCCTGCGAAGATAGAAGCCGTTAAGAGTTGGGTTACACCAAGGACCCCGTCCGAAGTTCGTTCTTTTCTCGGATTGGCAGGTTATTATCGCCGATTCATCGCTGATTTCTCGAAAATCCCTGTACCGCTTACCTCGCTTATGCACAAAGACAAACCTTTTGTTTGGGGAACCGAACAAGAGGATGCCTTTCAAACTCCAAAACTCATGCTTTGCAACGCTCCCGTACTCTCTTTACCCAACGGAAACGACGACTTCGTAGTCTATTGCGATGCCTCTAACCTCGGTCTTGGTTGTGTTCTTATGCAACGGGACAAGGTTATCGCGTACGCCTCTCGTCAGCTCAAGATCCATGAGAAGAACTATACAACCCACGATCTCGAGCTTGGTGCAGTTGTTTTTGCGTTAAAAAGTTGGCGACACTACCTTTATGGTACCAAGTGTACGGTCTTCACCGACCACAAGAGCCTACAACACATCTTTAACCAGAAAGAGCTGAATATGCGCCAACGACGATGGGTTGAACTCCTCAACGATTACGACTGTGAGATTCGTTACCATCCAGGCAAAGCAAATATCATTGCCGATGCTCTCAACCGACGAAGCTATTTACATAGCATTCGTAATACTCAAGCCCAGCACAATCTCGAAGCTCTTATCCGCGACACCCAACATGCTTGTTTTACCGAACGCACTTTGAAGAAAGAAAGGATCATCAATAATGGCGAACAACTTATGAATAAATAGAATGGTATATTTCATTATCTTGACCGAATTTGGATTCCCAAATGCACTATTTTACGAGAGATTATGCTAAACGAAGCCCACAAGTCTCGATACTCCATTCATCCCGGTGCCGATAAGATGTACCAGGACCTTCGCTACAAGTACTTGTCGCTAGGCATGAATAAGGATATCGCTATCTATGTTTCGAAGTGCCTGACTTGTTCGAAAGTCAAGGCTGAGCATCAATGCCCCTCTGGCTTAAGCGTGCAACCCGAGATCCCTATGTGGAAATGGGAGAGTATAGCTATGGATTTCATAATAAAACTCCCGCGCACGCCATCAGGTCACCACAACATTTGGGTTATCGTTGATTGTCTCACCCAATCTGCTCATTTTCTGCCGATACGAGAGGACTATAAGGTCGAACGATTAGCACGGATCTACACCGACGAAGTTATCTGTCGACACGGGACACCTCGTGACATCATCTCTGACCGCGATGGTCGATTCACTTCGCACCTCTGGGAAACCCTTCAATCTGCGCTTGGTACTACTCTCAATCTTAGTACCGCTTTCCATCCCCAGACCGACGGTCAGACTTAACACACGATTCGTACCCTAGAAGACATGCTCCGCTCGTGTGTTATAGATTTCGGTGGTAATTGGGATTTGCATTTACCTTTAGTCGAATTCACGTACAATAACAGTTATCACTCTAACATTCAAATGGCACCATTTGAGGCATTATACGAGAGAAAATGTCGATCGCCTATTGTATGGGACGAGATCGGAGATGGGCAAATTACTGGTCCTAAGTTATTGCAAGAAACGACTGATAAAATCCTCCAAATTTGAGACAACCTCCTGAAAGCTCGGAGTCGTCAAAAGAGTTACGCCGATAGACACCGCAAGCCCCTTGAATTTGATGTTGGCGATCACGTACTCCTAAAGGTTGCACCTTGGAAGGGGGTGATCAGATTCGGCAAGAAAGGAAAGCTCGCGCCTCGATATGTTGGACCCTTTAAGATTCTAGAAAGAATCGGCAAAGTGGCCTACAGACTCAAACTACCGGAGTAACTTAGCAATGTACATCCGACTTTCCATGTTTCGAACCTCAAAAAGTGCCTAGCCGACCAGGATTTACATGTCCCTCTTGAGGATTAACAAGTGGATGAAACATTACACTTCGTGGAAAAACCAGTCGAGATCATGGACCGAGAGACCAAGACACTCCGATGCTCACGCATTCATATTATGAAGGTTCACTGGGAAGGCAAACGCGGCACCAAATTCACCTGGGAACTCGAAAGTGATATGAAGGCTAAGTATCCACAACTGTTTGTTACGCTTGCGCCTTAAATTTCGGGACGAAATTTCCTAAAGTAGGGGAGACTGTAACAACCCGACTTTCAAAGTCAAGTCAAAGGAAGAAAAGGTTGCTAATTGGAATCTGTCACTCCTTGCTTAATTATTGCTTGTACTCTCAAAACAAGATAATTGATACTTTAATCTACACTTGTTAGTTGTATTATGTGGAAGAAACAATGCGATAAAGATAACTAACGCTATCTACTTAATTCTCTCACATCGTTATCGCATCGCAACTCTAATTACAGGTTTTGGATATTGTTTTACGTGTGTGTACTATTATGTGTTACTTGTGCATGTTTATATTGTTTGAGGTGGTTATTCGCAAACGTAGTGCAACTCTATCGCAACGCAATCTCATCGCGAACTCGAAATCTAAGGTTTACTTTTGTGATTATTAGTAGATATATTATTTGTGTAACTAGGGTGTAATACTATCACATCGCTTACTCGTAATGCATCGCAACGCTCAACGCACGAAACAAAAACTCAGAAACCAACTGGAAAAAGCCATCAGATCGAAGGACCATTCGATCGAATGGTCATCCGTCCGGATGACCATCCGATCGGAAGGCCCTCCGATCTGTCTCAGTTAGACCACCTTTCTCCCTCACCACCTATAAATATCACTTGTCACATCACTGTTCATGTGAAGTGACAGCTCTCGTTCGACCAGAACGCTCTTGGCCTATTTTCTCTCGATTCCTCACGATTCTTGTAAGTTTCTACCTCAAATCTTATACTTCTATCATCTACACACACTTCTTCATCATTTTCACCATCAAAACTTAACTTTTCACCATGAAATCGGTGGATTTGGGCTGTTTTAGGATGATGTCATCATGGGTTCTCAAGAACACCAAAGTGTGACCTCATTCCACCAAGAACAACTCCAATCCAAAGGATTTCTACAATGTTTAAACACGTATTTCACCTAAATCTAAACATTTTCCAACAGATTTCCACTTTTCTTCAAACCTTCTTCACTTTTACTTAAAACTGATAGAATCTGAGCTCGTCCGGGCCTTATACTCATTCCCTAGTGAAGTGCCAGTTTGAGAATTGAATCCTATCGACGAGATGACCGACTTAACAGGTTGAATATGAAGTTTCGTCAAGAACAGTTAGCTGATCGGACGGGGTAATTCCTATCTGATCGGACGACTGGACTTGGTGGAGTTTCCGTTCCGTCTCGGTTCAATCGCAAAACTATACATCTTAACAAATTTTACAAGTTTTACAAATGAACATGTTACCAAGTGGATTGCCGTCCGATCGAATTGCCATCCGATCGAACGACAATCCGGATGGATGACTTGTGGTTTTCTTTTCAACACTAATCGGTTAGTCTATTCACAACCCAAATCGGCTCGGGTTGTTGTTGCTTTCCTAATGGGTTACCCATTAGTAGGTACTCTAACTCTCCACCTCTCACTTGAAAGTCACCTTGTAGAGGTGCTTGTCTAGCATTTAGGTTTTGTGGTGGTGGTTGATTTGGTTGGCTTTTTTGGTTTTGGAAGGGTAATGGTGGTTGATTTTGATGATTTGGGGATTGAGGTTGATTTTGTGAGTTGTGCCTTCGTACGAAGGTGGGTGTCTTCGCGTCTGTCTTCAGGAAAATCGAGTGTCTTCGCGTCTGTCTTCAGGAAAATCGAGTGTTCATCCCCCCAACCTTAAGTTACTGATTAAACTTAGAGTCGGAGTGGTCTTTGTCCAAGTCACGGGTGAGAGTTAGGCTGATAGGTGCGAAGTCAGTTGTCACACCCCTTTCAAAGGCAGAAGCACGAGGTGTGATCTTGAAAGGTTCTCATCGCATACGAATGGTAAACATACTACATGCTCGTAAAAATAACTCCAAATGCCAATAACATTACGTAATTAAAAACATGGGTTAAGTTTTAGAGTTTACATCACAGCATAAGATATTGTCTGAAAAGTTTACAACATTATTCAAAGACAAACATAAAGGTTTTGGTCCTTATATCACCACACGGAGTGGGACATAACAACCAAACCCAGCAAAACGGCATAGGAGTCTTGACACACATAGCTAACAACATAAACAACATCCAAGAGCAAGAGTAAGACCGCGCGCACATCCACTTTAGTTACCTGAAATACATGTGAGTTTTTGGAAAATCGTCAACATAATGTTGGTGTGAATTCATGCAGTTTTTGTATTGAACGTTTATATACTTGAATGAAAACATAGTATGTAATTTGTATGAAACAAGTATTTCTATAAATATAGGGAAATCGAGATCGCTAATGGTTTGCAATGCCATTAACATGCGACACGACATAGGAAGCATCCAAACCATAGGCATTTTTAGCTGTCGAATCCACGACTGTCGATTCACGACTAGAGACACAAAAGCACTGCTTGGTACTAGTATCACCAAGAATGTGGCTGCCTGAAACCCATTAGATCTAACCTTTTGTTCCGCGGTCTTGGTATGTAACTGATTAATGGTGCTTATGGTACCCTATTCGTGACATGATCTAAAGTATCATTCCTTAGTTTTTGTATTCCACATACCATAACACATGTATTTTCCCCAAGTTAGAAAACAAGTAAAAGTTTAAAAGTGGGGACATGAACTCACAACTTTGCGTTTCCTGCGCCGTAAACTTCACCGGGTTTGCTTATATAGCGTCATGACCTATACGTGTTTTATTAACGTTAGTCACTAGACTTGTATCGCACAAGTACAAGTCGCCATCTTTTATGTATGTGTTCTTTGTTGTAAAAAAAACAATTTATATTTTTAACTATGTATCTTACTTATATTATTTTTCCAATAAATATAAGCATCTTGTATTTTTCACCCGAGTTATGTATTTTTGTCCAAAAATACATTTTAAGTCCATCACTTGTCCAAGTTACATAATCTATTAAGAAATATATTTTCATAAATATATTCTCTTGTATTCGTCTATGCATGTTGTATGTGTATTTATGTATTTTTACTCCTTAGGAGTATTTAGTGTATTTTTAAGTCCTAACATACTATCACGTATAATAGATATTACATACACTTAGCACATAATTTTGGTGACCAATAAATATATATATTTTCCTCAAAAATATACATACTTAAATTCAATTTTTATCCTGAAGAAATCATCATTTCTTAACTTGAAATTTACACAAAAATTAGGGAAACCTTGGTAAATATTTTTAGGTGAATTTTTAGGGAACAAGTTTCACCAAAACTTATATTTTTCTAAGTGTCAAAATTTTATAGAAATTTTGACATAGTTTCCCCTAAAAGTAGAGGTTTCTCATGTTTTCAAAACATGTGTTTATTTTCTTTTCAATCATCAAAACCAATTAACAACAATCAACAACTCCTGGAGTTGTGTAGATAATTCTTGCATCTCGGATGGTGCAAGCCGATAGGGTGCCTTGGCTACAGGAGCGGCTCCTGGAACTAAGTCTATATGGAATTCGACTTGTCGTTGCGTAGGTAGTCCTGGCAGATCTTTGGGAAAAACATCAGGGAATTCCTTCACCACAGGAATGTCCTCGAGTTTCGGCTCCTCAACCTTCTTATCTACAACGTGCGCCAGGAAAGCAACACATCCTTTCCTTAAGCACTTCCGCGCCTTCATACAACTGATGATTCGTAGAGGCGCGTCTCGTTTTTCTCCATGCACGATGAGAGTTTCATCATTCGCCAGAGGGATGCGAATGATTTTCTCGTGACAAACAACTTCAGCCTTGTTCTTGGACAACCAGTCCATTCCGACCACTACATCGAAGCTACCCAATTGAATAGGTAAGAGGTCGATGCTAAAGCTTCGCTCACCAAGTTCTAATGTGCAGCCCCTAACAACTTCGCCCGATTCAACAAGTTTACCATTGGCTAGTTCTATGGAATAAGGAATATCTAATCTACTAGATTCTATTCCAAGTATACGTTTAAATTCCACAGACATGAAGCTATAATCAGAACCAGTGTCAAATAGTATGGATGCAAAGTGATTGTTAACAAGAAATGTACCGGTGACCACATTAGGGTCCTCGCGTGCGTTCCTTGCTCCAATCACAAAGGCTCGAGCCTGAGCAGTGTTCTCCCTTGGGCAATCTTTCTTGAAATGATCTTTGCTTCCACAACCAAAGCATCCTTGGTTCTGCCCAGCTCCATTACCATTCCGGTTACCATTGCCACTTCCACCACCGTTTCTATTACCAGCACCGTTGCGGTTTCCATTCTCGTTTCTATTACCACTTCCATTTCCTTTTCCCCAACAGTTCTCGGTATGATGACCCAGTTTTCCACACTTGTCGCATTTTGGAACGCGACAAGCTCCTTCATGATGACGCTTGCACTGGTTGCAGATGGGCAGAGTGCCCTGGTATCCTCTGGCAGGAGCGTCATTCATGGCTGCAAGAGTTCTTGCCTCCTGTGGCGGATTGGGGTCGCACTTCTTATTGTTGGAACCCTTGTTGTTGCGTGTCGCTTGATTCAGGCTCGCATGCTTCCTTTTCTTGTCACCAGACGACTCAGCATGCGTCTCGGTCTTTTCAGTTGGATTCAGCAATAACTTCTTCATACGAACAGCATCTTCAGTAAGGCTGACAGCCAGAGTTACAGCCTGAGTGATCGTTTCAGGTTTAGCCGAAGTTACCATGCTGCGAAACTCTGGAGCCAATCCCCATATGTAGCGCTCAACGCACTTAAATTCGGGAGTCACCATATAGGGGATCACTATTGATAAATCGTGGATCCTTCGGGTATAACCAGTAATGTCTGCACCTTCCATGGTCAAGTACCAGAACTCAGTCTCCAACCTTTGGAGTTCAGCACGAGAGCAATACTTCTCTCTCATTCGTTCCTTTAGCTCATCCCACGTCATGTCGTACGCAATATCATCACCCAGAGTCTGGACTTGCAAATTCCACCAAGTCAGAGCTTCATCAACAAACAACCCCGTAACAAAAGTGACTTGCTGATCTGCGGTACACTTGCTCATACGGATAGTGGAATCAGTCTTCTCCGTCCAGCGTACAAACGCCACTGCACCTCCAGTGTCGTCGTAATTCAGTGGCTTGCAGTCGAGAAACTGCTTGAAGGTGCAGCCTTGAGTTGTTTTTCCTCCAGATGTATCTCCCTATCCATTACGTCTAGCATTGCTTGGTCCTCCACTTTGTTCGGTGCGGTTCGCCTCGTATTGGGCAATAGCTGCGGAGATCCTTTCTTCCAGTAGGGCGTTCAGTTCTTCAGTAGTCCTCGGTAGAAGAGGATGAGGGGGTTGA
>JARYGA010060124.1:179648-242995 GCA_030545235.1 Helianthus tuberosus | reverse complement strand
CTGACACCGCCTCACGAAACGGAAGTAATATGAACGAAAACATGGTGGATACGCCGCTGGTACTTCCTATATATAAGTGTTTTAAACATATTAACCAACTTTCGTGGGGAAGTGCCAGGTGGGGCTCGGTGATCGACTACCTTCTGTACTATTAAAACTTACTTTTATATAAAATTTTGATTTAAAAACCGGTGGACAAGTGAAATTCTCTCACGACGGGGAGATAACATCGAAGCAACTTAACTCCATGTCCAAGAAGAGTTTCATAAGTCCAAGTTTTTCCTTAAAAGCTTTTACAACATCCAAACGAAATCCTTCTTAAGACATTGGTTCGACATCGAGTTCAGCTTGAACCCATGCCATAGGAGAGTTTTCGTAACCTCAGTTTCCATCTTCGAATTCCTTAAAATGTTTAAAACTAAAACTCCCTTGCAACGTTGGTTAACATCGACTCCATTGACCTCACGTTAAAATGAAAATTTTCAAGATTTCCGTCCAAAATGTCCTTTTTAATATCTAAAAAACGAACGTTTAACCCTACGTCATGCGAAACCTTTCGAGTTCTTAAAATTACAATCGCATCGAACTAACGAATTCTTCGAGACACGAGGTACTTTGGAACGCCAACTCGTGGGATATTACTTTTGTCTTTTACGTCGCCTTCCCGCTATCGCAATCGATCTCTCTTATTCGAAACGCAATCGCTTGTCAACTCTCGGTCAAATCGCTCGCCATAACGCTACTTATCCAGGATCAACTCACAAAAGCCTACCCATTGCATTAATTTCGGGACGAAATTTCCTAAAGTAGGGGAGACTGTAACAACCCGCACTTTTGTGCGTTGTTACTACTCGATATACTCGTTACGCCTAGCACCAGAGATTCGGATCATAATGTAACTATATCGCATACCTCACTATTCGAAGGATAATCGCATATTTTCGCAATACATTATCACTATACTACACCAATCACAAACACTAACACTCACGATGGCACGGAGTGAGGACCTATTCTACCCTCCTCGGTGGCCGTGATGTGTCGAAAAACAAATAATTAACGCTAACAAGGACTCTCGGGAGAGTGCTATAGCTCCAGTCGTCGTGACGATGATAACAATACGAACAAGTGGTACCCCGTCTGTCTTTGTGGCACAACACACAATAACGTTCGTGACGACATCAGGAAAGGACCTATACTACCCTCCCTGATGGCCGCGAAGCGTCGCTAATAATCGCATACTCGAATCGAAAACCGATTGCTAATTATCGAAACTTTGAATTATGGATACGTAAATATGACCCCTAGTGATATATATATATACATATATATATAATAATATAAATTAGATATGAAAAACGCGTACTTCGAAAACTATCGAAACAATCAAAAACGGAGAAATCCATCGCGCCAGAGTGGCCATCCGGATGGACAGACATGTCCAACCGATCGGACAGGACAAGTCCAACCGATCGGACAGGACAAGTCCAACCGATCGGACAGGACAAGTCCAACCGATCGGACAGGACAAGTCCAACCGATCGGACAGGACAAGTCCAACCGATCGGACGGACATGCCGGTCGATCGAACGGGCCGTCCGATCCAGGCCAACCTGCCCTCCTTTCCTTCCTCCTTGCCTATAAATACCCCTCATTCACCTCAAACATACTTGTTGTCACTGTTGTTGTTCGACCAGACGTTCCAACCCCTTTATCTCTCGATTTCTCACGATTCTTGTAAGTTTTTAACTCAAATCTTGTACTTCCTTGATCTATAACCAATTCTACACCTTCCTACCTGTTAAATCTCCACTTTTAACCGTGGAATCTCCGGATTTTGGGCATTCTAGGGTGATGTCACTATAAAGTTCTTATGAATCTCATGGGTGATGTCATCCTAGGCAAGCTCTAAGTGATTTCCATACGTCTTTACATAAATCAAGTCTAAATCTATGCTTTCTAATCAAAAAGTGGTGTGATTCCTAAGGATTTGAGGTGTCTTGAAGATGATGTCACCCTAAGTTCACATGAACTTCAAAGTGTGACCTCATTCTTACCATAAACAACTCGGATCTAAGTAATTTCACATGTTTTATAACAAATCTCACCAAACCTAAGTTACCTAGCCATAGGGTGTGTGATTTTGGGTTAAACTTGAGAAAGGCCATCAAGAACGGCCAGATCTGATGGAACGGGGTGGTTCCCGGCCGTTAGAACGGATCCGAATGGATGAGCACAATCCGACCGGATAACTGACTTTTCGATGCTATTCTCGCTTAACCGTGCATCGTTTACTATATCCTTCAATGAATAACGCAGACGTACTCGCAACCGACTCAATCAAGTTGTATTCTCGCTAAATACACACTGTGAGTATACTTGAACCCTTTTTAATCGCATTTTGGGTGTATCATACGTTTCTAACAAATCTGTAACACCCCGAAAATATAAAACTTTATATTGGAACTATAAAGTATAAATAGACGAGAATTAACTAATTAGGAATTTTAACCTAGTTGGTTAAAAGTCTAGAAATAATCTATAATAGGTTAAAAAGCAACCAATTTACATATTGATCATAGTGGAGGGGTGTAGGTTGTTAAAATTGAAACTTGAGTTATGTTAAACAAATAAAACACAAACCAAACACCCCATTGCGGGGGTCTGGTCGACCAGAACAACAAAGGGGGCGACACCCACCTTCAAAAACCAAGAATTTCACTAAAACTCTCAAATTAAAGGAGCAAATCAGGTCCAAACGAAAATCCGAGCTTAGAATCGTGATCCTCATCGTAAGGGGATTACAAGGTATGTAAAATTTAGTGAAAATTCTTAACTTGAAATTCTCATGAAATTGGGAAAAATCTGAATTTAGGGTTGCATGTATATGTTATGATGATTAAGGAACAACTATAGTGTTTAGGAACAAACTCTAGACCAATAGAAGTTGAAATCATAGGAAATTTTGGTTAATCCATGAACACCATTGTATGTGATTAATGGGTTATGAGTGGATTGATAAATACTAGGATATGGGGTGTTGATTTTGTGTAATTTGACGATTTGGAAGTGAATTCAGAAATCTAGAAGCTAACAATCATGTAAAATGTTGATTTAAGTGAAATTAGGGATAAATGATAAGCTAGAAACTTGTCATATAATCTTGTGATAAATCTGCCTTTAAGGTGTTTGTGAAAATGCCTCAAAGAAGGCTTAAAAATAAAAATTTAAAGCTTTAACGCATAATTATGATGTTTCGGTATATTATGCGAAGTGAGGTCTAAAGAGAGTTCTAAACATGTCTTGAATTGAACTCTATAGGAAAAGATACCGGAACGTCGAGTGGACAAGCCGGTGGTGATTCGCGGTTGAAGAGCGTACGCTAAGGTATGTAACTTGACTTGTTACATTAAGTAAATTTAGATCATTGTAATATGCATAGTTGAATTTTAGAATAAAGGTTGCTATGAATTAAAGCGATGATATTGCTATATTGAATATTTGGTCAAAAGTTGGTTAGAACTCGTTGGTAGTCGTCAAAAAGGAAGGAATTTCGTAGACGAGCCAAACGGGTCGGATAATCAAGTAAGGCATGGTTAATGCTTCGGATTATGATAGATTGATTGTTGATTTTTGAATATTATATAACATATTAGAAATACGAGATTTTAATGTATCGGTATCATAGAAAACTGAAATCCGAGAGTTGGGGTCTTGGTGTAATGAACAAACAAAACAAAACATGAAATTCCAGGTACTACCGTAAGTTACGGTAGTACCGTAATTTACGGTAGAGGTTATATGTTTACGGTGTGAGTCTACTGCTTTACGGCGGACACTTATTGAACATTGACCATCGTAACTTACGGTGGAACCGTAAGTTACGGTAGGGTCTAAACTTTTATAAATTTTGTGAAATTGAAAAATTTAAATTTCATTTCGATCGTAGTTTTGAACAAGTAATATTCTGACCATTCTAACATAAATGTTTATGTAAACATTGCAGTCTTAGGTACTCAAAGATTATGGATGACGATCAAGCAATTTTTGAAGAACCGAACACAACTTTTGAAGCTTCCGCTATGTTTTAATCTTACTTAAATTTTGTTCATGGGTTGTAAACAATTTCTCAAACAACTTTTGAATGTTCCAACCTAGTCATTAGTTGACTAAGGTTTATGATACTTCTGAAACATATGTTAAACTATTATCTTTTGTATAAAATTATACTTATATTCAAGTAAATTTTGAGGGTGTTACAAAATCGAACTTATCAAACGAATTATTCAATCAATCGAATTATCAGTTGCGAATAACTGTTATGCATAGATATACGTGATGCTAGTTGCATATGTGCTAGGGCTTATACTCACGACGTCCCACCATGACTAGTATAGTACTATTGCGCTCGACGGGGTCTAGTTTGCCATCGCATATTCGAGCATCGAGGACTTAGTTGGTAGTATCAGCTTTGTGAGTATATATGTCGTGTGTTACGTTTATGCATGTGGAAATTCGCTACACTTTTTATCTATTACGCTATACATATCAAACCTGTATACTCGCCAATACTTTTGTATTGACAAATATTTTAATGTATGTTGCAGGTTAGATCGCAGGCTATATCAAATCAAGCTAGGAAGTCTAGAAACTCAACTAAAATCTAGGTTGTCGGATTTGTATTGTTCGAGAGGACAAGTAATCTGTGATAACTTATGTGATTGTATTATTTGTTAGTATGGGATAACGAATGTATTAAATATTATCGCAATATAGTTGTTATGGATTCTCTTGAGCAATCTGATTCGCCTAGTGCTGCGCCCCGATGATTCCGCCATCGGTTGGGGTGTGACAGCTAGTATGTTATGTTTACACAGTGATTGTTGCCTAACACCTTAGCAATGATAGTACTATAGTTTGGACTCAGCACCTGTTGTGGACAGGGGTTAATAAGGGCTTTCCTTCACGTGTCACAGTGGTGATATGTGTTGCGCATTCTACAACTCGCAGTCACATTTATGCATATTTCATTGTCGATAACCTACCTGCTTCACATTATGCATCTTACATGCTGGTTATACGTAAATCCCTTTCGCTACTATGATACTATCAAACCTGTATGCTCACCTTTACAATATGTGTATTGACTTTTATTTTAATGTATGTGACAGGTGTTTAGGATGCTTGCTCTATTTGCTGGAATTGAGCTAGGGGAGTCTAGAAACAAATCTAATAATTTATGAGTTGTCGGAACAGTATTTATTTGTCTTTGAGAACAATGTTTCTGTAATAATTGTGCTACTTTATATGTTACGGTATGGGACGTAATGCTTAAATATTTGGTAATCATAGTTATTATGGAAACTCTTGGACAATTTGTTTCGCTCAGTGTCGCGCCCCGATGTTTCCGCCATTGGTTGGGGTGTGACAGATTGGTATCAGAGCCATAACTATAGGGAATTGGGCAAGACTCGACCTAGTCTGGGTCAATGTCTTAGAATTGACCTAGTCTATAGTCTAAGTGCCAATAGACCGACTTGTGCAAGCCCAGTAAGGATTTTTGTACAAGCTTACTTGATACTCTCGCTCGAACTCACTGAACACCACACTCTTGCACGACCGTCGCATACTACGCTTTGCGCAAGATCATCCTTTCCTAAGGTTGGCAACACACACAAACGACCGATCTGGTTGAGATTAGGTGTGAAAACCGCAAACTCTCGACAAGATCGCTCGCCCGACGCGCATTTTTACTATAAACACGAGAATTTGCGTTAAATCAGGATTGAAATCCATACTTCGACGCAATTCTCCCTATCTATCTCCTGATTCTATCACACAAGCAGGAAGAAAGTTATTAAGTTAGGGGTGAAACCCGCATCTTAATGACTTATTCCGCTCTATATTTTGGTTTTACAAAACTCTCACCAAAGTCTCGATGGGTTCCAATGACACGAGTCACGTGAACAAGCCGAAAAGAGGCGTGCCATTCATTGTATGCCGGTGAGAGAGCACAATCTATAGGCCGAAGTGCGTACTCGAAGTCTTTGAGAATAGTCGAAACACTTTGGGCAGTCAAAGTCTAGCACACCCAAGACATTCCGATTTTCGATCCATCGCTTTTATGTGTTTCGATTCTGGACTCGCAACCGCTGATTTCTCGATTTTTATGTGGAATTTTATGTGTTTTATATGGTATTATATGTTTATGTGTTTCGATTTTTGGAAATTCATACGCTTTTCGCTGTTCGCTTCGACACACACACACAACTCGCCTTATACATTTACCTCAAACGCTGACAAATCGCATGCTATGATACTCGCAATCGCTACTCGCTATTCACATTCGCAATTCTCGAGCGCTTCTCGCAACTTTGACAGATAGGTGAATACGTGCAAAATATAGTATGTGCTTACGTAGATTACGTGCTTATGTGATTCTGTGCTTACGTACTTATGTGGTTTATGTGCCTCTATGAATATATGCCTGAGTGTTGATGTGTTCCTGAGCTTTATATATAAAGTTGTGCGTGGAGATATGCTAGACTATATTAGATTTAATCGACTTGTGCCTGAGTCCTATGACGATGTCTGTTGCAGACAATGTCGTCATTCGGATAGCACACTGCTCGCACCTCCCGTCGCAACCATGCTAACAAGCATATCGCTTCTCTAGTCGCAAAGGAAATGGCTAAGGTCATTCCGCAAATTGTCAGTGAACTCAATGAAAATGCTAGCAAGTCCTCTGAGGAATCAAGGACTGACTCGCCAAAAGCAACTTTTAGCTTCAAGCAGTTTAAGGCCTGCGGCCCTAAAGACTTCACGGTGAAGATGGGCCTACTGCCATGTTTCAATGGTTCGATACAATTGAAGTCACTCTGCGTCAAAGCGGTTGTCCTGAAAACCTACGCACTGTCAACGCAACTGGCGTTTTCCACTTCAGGGCTCTGGACTGGTGGCCCGCCGAAAGGAACAGGCGAGGACGAGTTGAAGGAGATCATGATGAAGGAATTCTGCCCTCCCCACGAGCTTCAGAAGCTGGAGGACGAGTTTTGGAACAATAAGCAAGAGGGTGGCGACAATGCTGGTCTAACTGCCCGCTTTAAGCAGCTAAGCATCATTTGTCCTGGCCAAGTCTCTACTCCGGACATCACCATCAAGAAATACATTCGTGCTTTACCGGATTGTGTTGCTAATTTCGTGCAAGCCACCAAGACAACCACCATCAAAGAGGCTTATATGCTCGCTGCCGAGATTAACGACAAGCGAGTTAGGGTTAGTTACTTCGATAAAACCATCAAGAGTCTTCATCAAGTCACCACCGCTCCCACCGCTGAAACCGCCGCACCGCAAGCTTCCAAGTCTTCACGTCGCAAGCGCAAGAACAACAACAAGAACTGTAATGTCACTGCCGCTCCACTCAATGCGGTACCCGCTCCACCCCAAAACCAGAACCGGCAGGTAGCAGCACCAGTGACCAATGCACCGTTATCCAAGCGTGCATATACTGGTCCACACCCGCTATGCCCTACCTGTGCTTATCATCATCCTATTGGGATTGCATGTCGATTTTGTGTTCACTACAACCTTTACGGCCACTTTACTGCTAACTGCCATACTGGTCCCCGTCAAGCTCAAGTCCAAGCTCCTGCTCTACCCGCTCCGTAAGGACAACAAGCAGCTCCTGCTCACGCAAGAGCCTGCTATGCGTGTGGCGATCCCAACCACTTCGCAAATGTCTGCCCAAACAGAGTGGTGAAGCAAGAGCCAGCGCAGCATCCAGCGAAGCAACAACACAAACAGCAGCAGCAACAGCAGCCAGCTCAGCAAGCAGCCCGTGGGCGAGTCTTCAAAATCAACGCCCGCCAGGCCCAGGCAGACAACAACGTGGTTAATGGTACGTTTCTCGTAAATGGTATATATGCTTCGTGTTTGTTTGATACTGCAGCCGATAACTGTTTTGTATCGTTCGAATTCGAGAGGCTCCTAAACCGTAAACGCGTTAATATTCCATCAACATTCGACGTAGAAGTTTCCACTGGAAGAACCGGCACTGTTAGTTCAGTTCTACGTGATTGTACTCTTGAGCTCAACAGTCACGTTTTCCCAATCAAACTTATCCCGATGCAACCCGGTAGCTTTGATGTCATAACAGGCATGGATTTACTCTGGGAGAATCATGCTGAAATTGTTTGTTTCGATAAAATGATTCATTTTTCTCTCGCAAACGGCGACCAATTGTGTGTCTATGGAGAAGTCGCTTCGAAGAAGTTGCAACTCATGTCGTGTGTCCAAGCTAGCAAGTATCTCCGCAAGGAATACAACGCTTTCTTAGCACACATCGTAGTAGCGGAGGAAAAGGAAAAGAAGACAATGGACAAGGTGCCTGTGGGTCATGATTTTCCTAACGTCTTTCCTGAAGATTTACCTATTTTACCGCCATCTCGTGACATCGATTTTCGAATTGACCTCATTCATGGAGCAAATCCTGTTGCTAGAGCGCCTTATCGTCTCGCTCCCTTCGAAATGCGTGAACTCTCGAGTCAGCTCTAGGAATTGCTTGATAAAGGCATCATTTGCCCTAGCACCTCTCCATGGGGCGCACCTGTCCTTTTCGTCAAAAAGATGGACGGATCGTTCCTGATGTGCATCGACTACAGGGAATTGAATAAGCTTACCATCAAGAATCGTTATCCCTTACCTCAAATTAATGATTTGTTTGATCAGTTACAAGGTGCTACGTGTTTCTCGAAGATCGATCTACGCTCAGGCTATCACCAGTTATGAATCCAACAAGAAGATATGCCCAAAACCGCTTTTCGAACCCGATACGGTCACTACGAGTTTGTTGTTATGCCCTTTAGTTTAACCAATGCCCCCACAATTTTCATGAATATAATGAATCGCGTGCGTAAACCCTTTCTCGTCCGCTTCGTCATCGTATTCATCGATGATATCCTGATCTATTCCAATTCAAAAGCCGAACACGCGCAGCATCTCCGTTTGGTTCTTGAACTACTCCAGGGGAACAGCCTCTATGCCAAGTTCTCCAAGTGCGAATTTTGGCTTGAGGAGGTTCAATTCCTAGGTCATATTGTCAATATTCAAGGTATTCACATCGATCCTGCGAAGATAGAAGCCGTTAAGAGTTGGGTTACACCAAGGACCCCGTCCGAAGTTCGTTCTTTTCTCGGATTGGCAGGTTATTATCGCCGATTCATCGCTGATTTCTCGAAAATCCCTGTACCGCTTACCTCGCTTATGCACAAAGACAAACCTTTTGTTTGGGGAACCGAACAAGAGGATGCCTTTCAAACTCCAAAACTCATGCTTTGCAACGCTCCCGTACTCTCTTTACCCAACGGAAACGACGACTTCGTAGTCTATTGCGATGCCTCTAACCTCGGTCTTGGTTGTGTTCTTATGCAACGGGACAAGGTTATCGCGTACGCCTCTCGTCAGCTCAAGATCCATGAGAAGAACTATACAACCCACGATCTCGAGCTTGGTGCAGTTGTTTTTGCGTTAAAAAGTTGGCGACACTACCTTTATGGTACCAAGTGTACGGTCTTCACCGACCACAAGAGCCTACAACACATCTTTAACCAGAAAGAGCTGAATATGCGCCAACGACGATGGGTTGAACTCCTCAACGATTACGACTGTGAGATTCGTTACCATCCAGGCAAAGCAAATATCATTGCCGATGCTCTCAACCGACGAAGCTATTTACATAGCATTCGTAATACTCAAGCCCAGCACAATCTCGAAGCTCTTATCCGCGACACCCAACATGCTTGTTTTACCGAACGCACTTTGAAGAAAGAAAGGATCATCAATAATGGCGAACAACTTATGAATAAATAGAATGGTATATTTCATTATCTTGACCGAATTTGGATTCCCAAATGCACTATTTTACGAGAGATTATGCTAAACGAAGCCCACAAGTCTCGATACTCCATTCATCCCGGTGCCGATAAGATGTACCAGGACCTTCGCTACAAGTACTTGTCGCTAGGCATGAATAAGGATATCGCTATCTATGTTTCGAAGTGCCTGACTTGTTCGAAAGTCAAGGCTGAGCATCAATGCCCCTCTGGCTTAAGCGTGCAACCCGAGATCCCTATGTGGAAATGGGAGAGTATAGCTATGGATTTCATAATAAAACTCCCGCGCACGCCATCAGGTCACCACAACATTTGGGTTATCGTTGATTGTCTCACCCAATCTGCTCATTTTCTGCCGATACGAGAGGACTATAAGGTCGAACGATTAGCACGGATCTACACCGACGAAGTTATCTGTCGACACGGGACACCTCGTGACATCATCTCTGACCGCGATGGTCGATTCACTTCGCACCTCTGGGAAACCCTTCAATCTGCGCTTGGTACTACTCTCAATCTTAGTACCGCTTTCCATCCCCAGACCGACGGTCAGACTTAACACACGATTCGTACCCTAGAAGACATGCTCCGCTCGTGTGTTATAGATTTCGGTGGTAATTGGGATTTGCATTTACCTTTAGTCGAATTCACGTACAATAACAGTTATCACTCTAACATTCAAATGGCACCATTTGAGGCATTATACGAGAGAAAATGTCGATCGCCTATTGTATGGGACGAGATCGGAGATGGGCAAATTACTGGTCCTAAGTTATTGCAAGAAACGACTGATAAAATCCTCCAAATTTGAGACAACCTCCTGAAAGCTCGGAGTCGTCAAAAGAGTTACGCCGATAGACACCGCAAGCCCCTTGAATTTGATGTTGGCGATCACGTACTCCTAAAGGTTGCACCTTGGAAGGGGGTGATCAGATTCGGCAAGAAAGGAAAGCTCGCGCCTCGATATGTTGGACCCTTTAAGATTCTAGAAAGAATCGGCAAAGTGGCCTACAGACTCAAACTACCGGAGTAACTTAGCAATGTACATCCGACTTTCCATGTTTCGAACCTCAAAAAGTGCCTAGCCGACCAGGATTTACATGTCCCTCTTGAGGATTAACAAGTGGATGAAACATTACACTTCGTGGAAAAACCAGTCGAGATCATGGACCGAGAGACCAAGACACTCCGATGCTCACGCATTCATATTATGAAGGTTCACTGGGAAGGCAAACGCGGCACCAAATTCACCTGGGAACTCGAAAGTGATATGAAGGCTAAGTATCCACAACTGTTTGTTACGCTTGCGCCTTAAATTTCGGGACGAAATTTCCTAAAGTAGGGGAGACTGTAACAACCCGACTTTCAAAGTCAAGTCAAAGGAAGAAAAGGTTGCTAATTGGAATCTGTCACTCCTTGCTTAATTATTGCTTGTACTCTCAAAACAAGATAATTGATACTTTAATCTACACTTGTTAGTTGTATTATGTGGAAGAAACAATGCGATAAAGATAACTAACGCTATCTACTTAATTCTCTCACATCGTTATCGCATCGCAACTCTAATTACAGGTTTTGGATATTGTTTTACGTGTGTGTACTATTATGTGTTACTTGTGCATGTTTATATTGTTTGAGGTGGTTATTCGCAAACGTAGTGCAACTCTATCGCAACGCAATCTCATCGCGAACTCGAAATCTAAGGTTTACTTTTGTGATTATTAGTAGATATATTATTTGTGTAACTAGGGTGTAATACTATCACATCGCTTACTCGTAATGCATCGCAACGCTCAACGCACGAAACAAAAACTCAGAAACCAACTGGAAAAAGCCATCAGATCGAAGGACCATTCGATCGAATGGTCATCCGTCCGGATGACCATCCGATCGGAAGGCCCTCCGATCTGTCTCAGTTAGACCACCTTTCTCCCTCACCACCTATAAATATCACTTGTCACATCACTGTTCATGTGAAGTGACAGCTCTCGTTCGACCAGAACGCTCTTGGCCTATTTTCTCTCGATTCCTCACGATTCTTGTAAGTTTCTACCTCAAATCTTATACTTCTATCATCTACACACACTTCTTCATCATTTTCACCATCAAAACTTAACTTTTCACCATGAAATCGGTGGATTTGGGCTGTTTTAGGATGATGTCATCATGGGTTCTCAAGAACACCAAAGTGTGACCTCATTCCACCAAGAACAACTCCAATCCAAAGGATTTCTACAATGTTTAAACACGTATTTCACCTAAATCTAAACATTTTCCAACAGATTTCCACTTTTCTTCAAACCTTCTTCACTTTTACTTAAAACTGATAGAATCTGAGCTCGTCCGGGCCTTATACTCATTCCCTAGTGAAGTGCCAGTTTGAGAATTGAATCCTATCGACGAGATGACCGACTTAACAGGTTGAATATGAAGTTTCGTCAAGAACAGTTAGCTGATCGGACGGGGTAATTCCTATCTGATCGGACGACTGGACTTGGTGGAGTTTCCGTTCCGTCTCGGTTCAATCGCAAAACTATACATCTTAACAAATTTTACAAGTTTTACAAATGAACATGTTACCAAGTGGATTGCCGTCCGATCGAATTGCCATCCGATCGAACGACAATCCGGATGGATGACTTGTGGTTTTCTTTTCAACACTAATCGGTTAGTCTATTCACAACCCAAATCGGCTCGGGTTGTTGTTGCTTTCCTAATGGGTTACCCATTAGTAGGTACTCTAACTCTCCACCTCTCACTTGAAAGTCACCTTGTAGAGGTGCTTGTCTAGCATTTAGGTTTTGTGGTGGTGGTTGATTTGGTTGGCTTTTTTGGTTTTGGAAGGGTAATGGTGGTTGATTTTGATGATTTGGGGATTGAGGTTGATTTTGTGAGTTGTGCCTTCGTACGAAGGTGGGTGTCTTCGCGTCTGTCTTCAGGAAAATCGAGTGTCTTCGCGTCTGTCTTCAGGAAAATCGAGTGTTCATCCCCCCAACCTTAAGTTACTGATTAAACTTAGAGTCGGAGTGGTCTTTGTCCAAGTCACGGGTGAGAGTTAGGCTGATAGGTGCGAAGTCAGTTGTCACACCCCTTTCAAAGGCAGAAGCACGAGGTGTGATCTTGAAAGGTTCTCATCGCATACGAATGGTAAACATACTACATGCTCGTAAAAATAACTCCAAATGCCAATAACATTACGTAATTAAAAACATGGGTTAAGTTTTAGAGTTTACATCACAGCATAAGATATTGTCTGAAAAGTTTACAACATTATTCAAAGACAAACATAAAGGTTTTGGTCCTTATATCACCACACGGAGTGGGACATAACAACCAAACCCAGCAAAACGGCATAGGAGTCTTGACACACATAGCTAACAACATAAACAACATCCAAGAGCAAGAGTAAGACCGCGCGCACATCCACTTTAGTTACCTGAAATACATGTGAGTTTTTGGAAAATCGTCAACATAATGTTGGTGTGAATTCATGCAGTTTTTGTATTGAACGTTTATATACTTGAATGAAAACATAGTATGTAATTTGTATGAAACAAGTATTTCTATAAATATAGGGAAATCGAGATCGCTAATGGTTTGCAATGCCATTAACATGCGACACGACATAGGAAGCATCCAAACCATAGGCATTTTTAGCTGTCGAATCCACGACTGTCGATTCACGACTAGAGACACAAAAGCACTGCTTGGTACTAGTATCACCAAGAATGTGGCTGCCTGAAACCCATTAGATCTAACCTTTTGTTCCGCGGTCTTGGTATGTAACTGATTAATGGTGCTTATGGTACCCTATTCGTGACATGATCTAAAGTATCATTCCTTAGTTTTTGTATTCCACATACCATAACACATGTATTTTCCCCAAGTTAGAAAACAAGTAAAAGTTTAAAAGTGGGGACATGAACTCACAACTTTGCGTTTCCTGCGCCGTAAACTTCACCGGGTTTGCTTATATAGCGTCATGACCTATACGTGTTTTATTAACGTTAGTCACTAGACTTGTATCGCACAAGTACAAGTCGCCATCTTTTATGTATGTGTTCTTTGTTGTAAAAAAAACAATTTATATTTTTAACTATGTATCTTACTTATATTATTTTTCCAATAAATATAAGCATCTTGTATTTTTCACCCGAGTTATGTATTTTTGTCCAAAAATACATTTTAAGTCCATCACTTGTCCAAGTTACATAATCTATTAAGAAATATATTTTCATAAATATATTCTCTTGTATTCGTCTATGCATGTTGTATGTGTATTTATGTATTTTTACTCCTTAGGAGTATTTAGTGTATTTTTAAGTCCTAACATACTATCACGTATAATAGATATTACATACACTTAGCACATAATTTTGGTGACCAATAAATATATATATTTTCCTCAAAAATATACATACTTAAATTCAATTTTTATCCTGAAGAAATCATCATTTCTTAACTTGAAATTTACACAAAAATTAGGGAAACCTTGGTAAATATTTTTAGGTGAATTTTTAGGGAACAAGTTTCACCAAAACTTATATTTTTCTAAGTGTCAAAATTTTATAGAAATTTTGACATAGTTTCCCCTAAAAGTAGAGGTTTCTCATGTTTTCAAAACATGTGTTTATTTTCTTTTCAATCATCAAAACCAATTAACAACAATCAACAACTCCTGGAGTTGTGTAGATAATTCTTGCATCTCGGATGGTGCAAGCCGATAGGGTGCCTTGGCTACAGGAGCGGCTCCTGGAACTAAGTCTATATGGAATTCGACTTGTCGTTGCGTAGGTAGTCCTGGCAGATCTTTGGGAAAAACATCAGGGAATTCCTTCACCACAGGAATGTCCTCGAGTTTCGGCTCCTCAACCTTCTTATCTACAACGTGCGCCAGGAAAGCAACACATCCTTTCCTTAAGCACTTCCGCGCCTTCATACAACTGATGATTCGTAGAGGCGCGTCTCGTTTTTCTCCATGCACGATGAGAGTTTCATCATTCGCCAGAGGGATGCGAATGATTTTCTCGTGACAAACAACTTCAGCCTTGTTCTTGGACAACCAGTCCATTCCGACCACTACATCGAAGCTACCCAATTGAATAGGTAAGAGGTCGATGCTAAAGCTTCGCTCACCAAGTTCTAATGTGCAGCCCCTAACAACTTCGCCCGATTCAACAAGTTTACCATTGGCTAGTTCTATGGAATAAGGAATATCTAATCTACTAGATTCTATTCCAAGTATACGTTTAAATTCCACAGACATGAAGCTATAATCAGAACCAGTGTCAAATAGTATGGATGCAAAGTGATTGTTAACAAGAAATGTACCGGTGACCACATTAGGGTCCTCGCGTGCGTTCCTTGCTCCAATCACAAAGGCTCGAGCCTGAGCAGTGTTCTCCCTTGGGCAATCTTTCTTGAAATGATCTTTGCTTCCACAACCAAAGCATCCTTGGTTCTGCCCAGCTCCATTACCATTCCGGTTACCATTGCCACTTCCACCACCGTTTCTATTACCAGCACCGTTGCGGTTTCCATTCTCGTTTCTATTACCACTTCCATTTCCTTTTCCCCAACAGTTCTCGGTATGATGACCCAGTTTTCCACACTTGTCGCATTTTGGAACGCGACAAGCTCCTTCATGATGACGCTTGCACTGGTTGCAGATGGGCAGAGTGCCCTGGTATCCTCTGGCAGGAGCGTCATTCATGGCTGCAAGAGTTCTTGCCTCCTGTGGCGGATTGGGGTCGCACTTCTTATTGTTGGAACCCTTGTTGTTGCGTGTCGCTTGATTCAGGCTCGCATGCTTCCTTTTCTTGTCACCAGACGACTCAGCATGCGTCTCGGTCTTTTCAGTTGGATTCAGCAATAACTTCTTCATACGAACAGCATCTTCAGTAAGGCTGACAGCCAGAGTTACAGCCTGAGTGATCGTTTCAGGTTTAGCCGAAGTTACCATGCTGCGAAACTCTGGAGCCAATCCCCATATGTAGCGCTCAACGCACTTAAATTCGGGAGTCACCATATAGGGGATCACTATTGATAAATCGTGGATCCTTCGGGTATAACCAGTAATGTCTGCACCTTCCATGGTCAAGTACCAGAACTCAGTCTCCAACCTTTGGAGTTCAGCACGAGAGCAATACTTCTCTCTCATTCGTTCCTTTAGCTCATCCCACGTCATGTCGTACGCAATATCATCACCCAGAGTCTGGACTTGCAAATTCCACCAAGTCAGAGCTTCATCAACAAACAACCCCGTAACAAAAGTGACTTGCTGATCTGCGGTACACTTGCTCATACGGATAGTGGAATCAGTCTTCTCCGTCCAGCGTACAAACGCCACTGCACCTCCAGTGTCGTCGTAATTCAGTGGCTTGCAGTCGAGAAACTGCTTGAAGGTGCAGCCTTGAGTTGTTTTTCCTCCAGATGTATCTCCCTATCCATTACGTCTAGCATTGCTTGGTCCTCCACTTTGTTCGGTGCGGTTCGCCTCGTATTGGGCAATAGCTGCGGAGATCCTTTCTTCCAGTAGGGCGTTCAGTTCTTCAGTAGTCCTCGGTAGAAGAGGATGAGGGGGTTGATCGGAATCCTGATTGTTCACAGCTCTCCTAGGTGCCATGTTCTGAAAGAACACAACACAATAGGGTTAGACATTTGTTTGATATCGTCATACGAGACAGTAGTAGTATATATACACAGACATATACCCACATAAATGACATCAAACAATCCGCCATACGTATAAATCAATTCATACAGCAACAAGCATGCATAAATAGATAAATACTGATGTGTCATAAGATATTCACCAAGTCTTTACACATATCAGGACAACTTGTTACATCATTGTTTACGAAGTAAACAAAATGCATAATGGTTACATCACCCCCATAGTACAAGTTTAACATATGTAAAGAACAAAATATCTTTCCTCACCTTGGCGGTTCTTGTCTTTATACCCCAAACCAATACTCCAATAGAGTATTTAATAAGTTGGGGGAAGGGTGAGGGTGTTCACGTTTGACCTTTTCTTGTATTAAAGGAATCTCTTATGATACGTGACAAGACTTGTTGTGGTTTCTGTGCACTGAATTCCATAATTATGTATGCATCCATAATTACGTAATTCCTTGCACGGTCCGCACAGTTCGTTTCATCATCGAATCACTTCCTTCAGATAGGCCACTGCTTTCAGGCGAAGAAACGAGTACCTGAGATATTTGTAAGTCCCGTGAAACCGGATCTTTAAATGATATCAAACAATCACCAAGTTTGTGCGGAATCCAAACTTGGTGAGATTCAAGAAAAACACAAAAATATGAAATACGAACCGAATACGAAGAACACACCGAATCACTTTCAACACTTGCACACGATTCTATTACTATCAAAGCAAAATCGTCTAGTACAAGTGCTCACAACCAAATCGCCTCCCACTCTCTGTTTCTCTAGAATTTCTGTAACTAGGAGGTTCCAAAGGTTCAAACCTAAAAACAAGTTATAAACTTGTTTATATACTTACTAAGGCCCAACTCCCTACATGGGCTCCCCTTGGGCCTGCTTGGCCCACATGGCCTAAAACTTGGCCCAAGTGACCTGTAAAGGTCCACATTCTAATATAAACTAACCCGGTAAAGCCCAGTTCGAAACCATAACCCGTTGTGTTAATTTGATGCGTCAGTCTCACACTTTAGGGCCTAACAATATTCTATTTCTAGTATATGTATATATTAATTATCACACAAAGTTGCAAGTAATTTCTAGTCAAAGATAAGTGCTACTCCAGTGCACCCTAAGTTTCGTAGTGTTCTTACTTGACTCTTTGAAAATAGTTTCAGGTAGTGGATGTCACGGAAAGTTTTATGCAATGAAAACTTTTGAAAAAATTGTTTTCTTGAGAGAATCCTAGAGATTGTAGTCTAGACTCAAGAAGGAATCCTGGTTCACTACAATCGTAGCTCTGATACCAATCTGTCACACCCCTTTCAAAGGCGGAAGCACGAGGTGTGATCTTGAAAGGTTCTCATCGCATACGAATGGTAAACATACTACATGCTTGTAAAAATAACTCCGAATGCCAATAACATTACGTAATTAAAAACATGGGTTAAGTTTTAGAGTTTACATCACAGCATAAGACATTGTCTGAAAAGTTTACAACATTATTCAAAGACAAACATAAAGGTTTTGGTCCTTATATCACCACACGGAGTGGGACATAACAACCAAACCCAGCAAAACGGCATAGGAGTCTTGACACACATAGCTAACAACATAAACAACATCCAAGAGCAAGAGTAAGACCGCGCGCACATCCACTTTAGTTACCTGAAATACATGTGAGTTTTTGGAAAATCGTCAACATAATGTTGGTGTGAATTCATGCAGTTTTTGTATTGAACGTTTGTATACTTGAATGAAAACATGGTATGTAATTTGTATGAAACAAGTATTTCTATAAATATAAGGAAATCGAGATCACTAATGGTTTGCAAGGCCATTAACATGTGACACGACATAGGAAGCATCCAAACCATAGGCATTTTTAGCTGTCAAATCCACGACTGTCGATTCACGACTAGAGACACAAAAGCACTGCTTGGTACTAGTATCACCAAGAGTGTGGCTGCCTGAAACCCATTAGATCTAACCTTTTGTTCCGCGGTCTTGGTATGTAACTGATTAATGGTGCTTATGGTACCCTATTCGTGACATGATCTAAAGTATCATTCCTTAGTTTTTGTATTCCACATACCATAACACATGTATTTTCCCCAAGTTAGAAAACAAGTAAAAGTTTAAAAGTGGGGACATGAACTCACAACTTTGTGTTTCCTGCGCCGTAAACTTCACCGGGTTTGCTTATATAGCGTCGTGAACTGACCTATACGTGTTTTATTAACGTTAGTCACTAGACTTGTATCGCACAAGTACAAATCACCATCTTTTATGTTTGTGTTCTTTGTTGTAAAAAAAATAATTTATATTTTTAACTATGTATCTTACTTATATTATTTTTCCAATAAATATAAGCATCTTGTATTTTTCACCCGAGTTATGTATTTTTGTCCAAAAATACATTTTAAGTCCATCACTTGTCCAAGTTACATAATCTATTAAGAAATATATTTTCATAAATATATTCTCTTGTATTCGTCTATGCATGTTGTATGTGTATTTTTGTATTTTTACTCCTTAGGAGTATTTAGTGTATTTTTAAGTCCTAACACACTATCACGTATAATACATATTACATACACTTAGCACATAATTTTGGTGACCAATAAATATATATATTTTTCTCAAAAATATATATACTTAATATCAATTTTTATCCTGAAGAAATCATCATTTCTTAACTTGAAATTTACACAAAAATTAGGGAAACCTTGGTAAATATTTTTAGGTGAATCTTTAGGGAACAAGTTTCACCAAAACTTATATTTTTCTAAGTGTCAAAATTTTATACAAATTTTGACATAGTTTCCCCTAAAAGTGGAGGTTTCCCATGTTTTCAAAACATGTGTTTATTTTCTTTTCAATCATCAAAACCAATTAACAACAATCAACAACTCATTCAACACTTACGGAGTGCCAAAATCAAGTAAATTACACTACATCATGAACTTGAAGTTTTTGTAAAAACTTGTAGTAACTTACCATGTTATTTAGTAGGTTTAGTAATTTGTTTGTAAATCACATTCTTGAAAGATTTAGTCATTTACAACTTGTAAGATGATTTTTCTAAAAATATTTCTTTTGTATTTTTCTTGTTACAAACATGTTTCTAGTCTTGTTTAAACACTAAAAATATGATTAGTTTACTTAGAAACCATGACTTTGAAAATCTTGTAAATAAACTTGGTTTCTTGAGAAAATTATTTTTGTAAGCATCTATTTACAAGTCTTTTAATATGTATCAACCATCATCATACCCTAAAACATTTTTACTTTCAAGTTCATGAGAAACATACAGTATGGTCATCTTGGTATTTCACAAGATCATCACCTTAACTTACTAGATCATGTGTTTAATCACAATCTAGTAGGTTTCATTTGATGTCTAACATCATAAACACAAATAATCAATCATCAAGAAGCAAAACAACACTAAACAACATGAATTCTTAAGTTATTAAGCTTATGTTAAAGGTTTATCTTCATGTTCATTGGTGCTCTTTAAGATTAACAATGTTCATAATCTTTTAACCATCAAAATATGAAGTAACAAGAGATCATAAGGGTCTTACTACTAGCTCTAATGGCTAGGGAAGTGGCACAAGAATGGTGAAGATGATTATGGAAGAAAATGGGTGGTTAAAGACTCCATAAAGAGGTCCTTCAAGTTTCTACACTTCAAGCTTCCTTAGATAGGCTTCTTACATCACTAAATCACCTTGGATTGCTAGGAAATGGATTGAAAAAGATGGATGTGTGGGTGTGTGTTTGTGCCGTGAGCAAAGGAAGAAGGAAGGGAAAGGATGTTGGTGATTTTGAGTGTGAGTGTGAGAATGATAAGGGTTCATCCCTTTGGTTATTTATAAAATCCTTCCAACATTTAAAGGACCAATGGATCTAATGTCTCAAAAGGACTTAACATATCAAATAAGTAATCCAAATGAATCAAATAAAATAAATTAAGATCACAAGGTGGGGCCCATGTCCCCTAACCGGTTATGGGGGGGGGGGGGGTATCTAGTTAGGTTTCAACCTTAGTTACTTCATTTAGTTAGAAAGTAAAGATGTTAGTTAGGTATTTTGTGTGTTTAATGTTTATGAGATGCAATATGGTGTTCGGTGATCATAACTAGCTTGGAAATTTTAAAACAATGCTTCTAGTATAATTTTGGTGTTTCGGGTAATGTCCGGTTGTTTGGTTAGATACCGGCTCGTTAAAGTGTCAAACTATTCCGTTTAGTGATCTTTAAGTACCCTTTTGTGACACCTTTAATTCCCGACACTTAAGAAAGCATTCAAGACAATTTAGTCATGTTTTTGCATGGTACAAACTCGTTAAAATGCTGAATTTTGCTGAAATATGCTGAATTCAGCACTTTAAGTGTATCTCGGGTGCTTTTTGATGCATAATTTAGCTTCCGGAAAGTTTATATGTTAACCCTTGTATCCATACTTGGGTTTTAATGTATTTTAGACGTTGGACCTTCTCCTAGGCCCCATTTCTATTGTCTGACTGCTTTCTGCAGAATTGCTGACACAATGTGTCTTACCGGTGAGTTTACTAGTCTTTTTGATGCAACGCTAACATTAATGCATAAAGCCATATTTGAAGTATAAAACGTGCATGAATTCACATGTATAGCATGAAATCAGACAATGTTGACATTTAAGCACATAATTGCAGACATTAAGTAATAATTAAACTGTACGGAAATTACCAGTTTGGTGCCAGTTGTCACATCAGTGCCTTCGTACGAAGCCTGGCTTCGCACAGAACAGTCCAGCTCGCATTCGTGGCTGTTCTTGGCGTTCAAAGCTGTGTTTTCACCTGAATCGGATGTATTTTCGAGTCCAATTCGAGATGGTTTTGTCACTACCTCGTTCCACTATTCAGTGAACGAAATACATGTCGTTTTAGGCCCGCTTTAGTGCGAAAATCAAGTTTAAGATAGTTTTAAAAAGGTTTCAACTTTGATCTAACACTTGGTGAGTGTGAAATCCACAGATTTATAACTTGGGAAGCCGAGGCTAGGCCCAATACACTCGGTTAAGTGTGGATCAGTTGCAAATGAAGAAGATTTGATGAAAAAGATGAAGATTTTTAATGAAAACAGAGAAGTTAAGATGAAAAGGATAGAGTTTAAGTGAAAATGATGAAGTTTTAGGTAAAAACTCTAAATTTTGGATGAAATCGAGGTGAATCATGTGGAAAATCGTAGTGGAAAACGTTGTTTAATGTTGTAAAAATGATAAATCTTACTTGAAAACAATCGGACAACAATTCGGCAGCGTTTCGATATGAAATCAGCAAGTGAACGATGGAGAGGTGAGGTTATTATTTATAGAGGAGCTGGGTTCGAACAATGGAGTTTTGTTCGAAGCAGCCTGCCTTCATACGAAGGCAGTGCCTTCGTACGAAGCATGTTGGCTTCGTTCGAACAGCCTGTCTTATGCAGCCAATTCCTCGTTTCGCGTGTAAGATGCTCGTTTGACGTGTTTTGTTGAGTTAGTTAGTGGGAGTACTTTAAGTATTTTAGCGAGAGGGTAAGTTTAGCGTTTTTAACCACATATAACATAAGTAAACAAGTAAACACGCGTTTTAGGTTCGCGTTAAATTAGTTTCTCGTGCATTAAGTAGGCATAACAAAGAGTCAAGAATCTAGGATAAATATACCGTTCTCATTTAAGAAGTATCACATAGAATAATAGTATGCACATAGATTAACACAATTATGATTAAAATAGCTTCATTCTCATTATGATCAGTCGTCTCGACTCCCAGCAGAATCATAAGTAGAATGCAACGAGAGTACAAGAGCCAACAGATAGGAAGTACGATGAGACTTGCTAAAATAAGAAGTATCAACACGCGGGGCGTTACACTACCCCCGGATATTCGGATCTGGAAATCTTGGATCTCTTTGCCTTTGACATGGCGCAACTGGTGCTCGATTCACCCGTGGTGGGGTTTGATATTCGTTACCCCCCAAGTGGTTATCTTTGCTGAAACCCTTGGTACCCCCGGTTTGCCACTAAATTCAGTTGGCCTCCTTGCATTCCCGCATATGCTTCATGCTCATCCCATTCTTCGTCATATTCCGAACCATAATCCAATCTACCCTCTTCCCAACCATCCACTCTACCCTGATTCATTCTCTGTTCATACTGGTCACTTGCACAGTGCGGATGAGGTACTCGGTTAGTCTATTCACAACCCGAATCAGCTCGGGTTGTTGTTGGTTTCCTAACGGGTTACCCATGCGTAGGTACTCTAACTCTCCACCTCTCACTTGAAAGTCACCTTGTAGAGGTGCTTGTCTAGCATTTAGGTTTTGTGGTGGTGGTTGATTTGGTTGGCCTTGTTGGTTTTGGAAGGGTAATGGTGGTTGATTTTGATGATTTGGGGATTGAGGTTTATTTTGTGAGCTTTGATTTTGGAATGGTGGTGGTGGCATATCAGGAAGTGGGTCTTGTTGCAGTGTTTGTTGATTCAAGGTCGTTTGACTTTCTGGAGGATTCATTGTTGACTCTATCGCTTTTCCTTTCCAAGCTGAACGAAGCAGTAAGTTTTGTCTTGCGGTCTTTTCGATTTCAGGGTCGAAAAGAAGTGGTGATGATCTTCCTGAAAACCTGGTATGCATGCAACTAGAGATCACCTGCACACAAGTAAACAAGAAACAACGCGTAATACCGAACGAAACAGAAATAAACAAAAAGAAATATTTTTGGATTTTTATATTTTTTTAGAAACAATAAAAAACAACTAACTAAACTAACACTAAACGCACGAATTCCCCAGCAACGACGCCATTTTGATGGCTGTCGTAAGGGTCAATAAAAAACCTAAATAAACTACGTAGATAGCGTAAGTAGGGTATCGTATCCACGGGGAATTTGTGGTCAGTGTAAAAGAATTTAGTTAAAACTATCTAATTGGGGGTTTGTTTGTTTTAAGGAAAACACAATTTGTCACGAAAAGTGTTATCAGAATGAGAAGTAACAGCCTCCCGGAATCCCGAATACCCGTTTTAAAACAAAAACACGTTTACTGATTCAAAACACCACATAGACATGGCCTTGGATTTAATGACTTTGGTTAATGGTTAGGGATCGTTTTTAAATAAACTATAATAACCTAACAATCCATTAAATTATATCAACTACCCACCAAATTACCAACTCGCTAACGATGCAAGAAATCGGCAATACGCTTGAGTAAAGACAGATAGTTCAAATATAATAAACATTTACCAAGAAATCAACACTTACAAGAATCAGCAAACAAAGTTCAAAGTGCAAAAACTAATAAACGTTCATTCGGGCGGAGGTCACCAACGTTTAGCCGCGCATGGAAGTCATCACAGCTTTATTTGTCATCGAGAACTGATCGGACATGAAAGAACAACTTGAAAGATGGAAGAATAGTGCTTGAATCGCCTAAAATCGCCCTTTAGTTCGTCTCTGACGGCTGGGATTGGAATCATCAACCTAAAACGCGAATTAGGTAATTTTTACTTTTTTCCCGTAATTGACCTCTCCCGTGCGTCGCGGGAGAGTATAGGTCATCCTCCGCATGTCGCATGGGTTACCCAGGTGAGCTTTTTCCGCTACAGCTCCCGTGTTGACCCGTCAAGCCCGTTTTTCAGCTCGGTTTCTCTTTTTCGCCTTTTTAGCACCTATTAAGCCAAAAACACCAAACACACGATAAGTATATAAACCCATATGAATAAACGTGTTAAAACACCCAAAATCAACGTGAACTACTACATAATACAAATTGTTTTGACCCAACATCACGAACATAAACGAGAAATTGTGTTCAATTGTTTAGTTTATGTTCATTCATTAGAAACTTAGATCTTTAATACATTATTTTGGGTAATTATGTTTACGCATATTATGTGTAATTTGTGCCATTGTTTTGGGATAATAATGTTTACGATCATAATATCAAGTGCTTAACAAGGCAATTATGCCTAATGTTCATTAATAATGTTGTTTTTTATAAAAAAAAAAAATCGTATGTATTCGTTTGTATCTGTGAACCGTTTGTAAACAAGTTCAATTCCTTAATGAACGAACGTGAACAAGAATTCGTTCAAACATGCGTAAGACTCCGTTCGGATCAGTTCGTTTACAACCCCCATCAAATTCGGGTAATTTCCCTTACATTCCAATACACAGGTGTAAATTAGGGATGAGCATATCGGTATCCGATACCGAACCGATACCGATACCGCCTAATACCGATCCCGAATTTCACCCAAACTAGGTACTGATACCGATACCGAAACATGTCGGTTAGGTATCGGTACGGTATCGGTATTATACCGTATTTTGAGGGTCGGTATCGGTATAATACCGATACCGTACCATACCGATACCGAAAACGTCAAAAAGTGGATACCGATCGGGATCCGTACGGGATCGGTATGGGATCGGTATTCGGTGGCATATGCTCATCCCTAGTGTAAATTGTAATTCGTCTAAATGTTTATTACAATAAAAAAAAGGTCTCTGTATTAAAGGTAAAATTAAATATTTTTAAAATTTATGAAAGTTGGTTTGCAGCCTCCCAATAAAACAAAACCAGGCATGCGTCCAAAAGGCTAATAGGCATAAAAACATGCTTGCTTATAGTACTTAATAGATAATCAGCTAGGGGTGGCCGGGTGGACATATAGTGTTATAAGGAGTAACCCCCGTTGTCCTTTGATGTTTCGGTTATGCTCCAACAATAGTGTAAATTTAGGAAAAATTTGACATTTTTTCGATTTCGTTGCTCCTTTTTTTTGAAACGTTACCCCTATGTAGATTTTCTAGATCCGCAAGCTGAGGGGGTTTAAATTATAGAGTAAACTGCCATTTTGGTCCCTGAGGTTTGATCACTTTTGTCCAAAACTCAAACCTTTTAAATCTGGGCCCTATGGTTTCATTTTTATTGCCATTTTTGTCCAAAAGTGAAATCAGCTGATATTTGTCTAATAAAATCATGTTATTTTGTCATTTTCCTCAGGGGCAAAATGGTCAATATAATTTTATTATAACACATTATTAATTAAATTAAATAATCCTTTAACCTTGACCTCATAAAAGCTCAGATATTATCATCTTCCCCAAAAATCATCTTCTCCAAACCCTTAAAAAAATCAGGGGTAGTGCAAGATGATCGTAGAGAATCAGCATCAACAACATCTCGAATATAGTGAACACCACGTAAGTTTCCACCAATTTTCTGTAGAAATCTGAGCGAATGCATATCACATTGTTTGCGTATAAACGGACAAGATTCACAACTTACAAGAATGCAAAAAGAATAATCAATTTTTCTTAATGAAACATGCAATCCATAAGTTTTTCTAAGAATTACTTAGATGCAGTGCACCCTGTGGCAATTATGAGGGATCCAAATTTGAGCAATTTTCCTAAATTTATTGTCAATATTCGTTTCTCTGCATCAATTGCTATCACTGGATCTTCATAAATCACCTGCAATAAGCTTGAGAATTACACTTTAATCTTCTAATGTTACAGTTAACTCCCAAAAATCAGGGGTAGTGCAAGATGATCGTAGAACAGAGGGTTTGGAGAAGATGATAATATCTAAGTTTTTATGAGGTCAAGGTTAAAGGGTTATTTAATTTAATTAACTTAATTAATAATTTGTTATAATAAAATTATATTGACCATTTTGCCCTTGAGCAAAAGGACAAAATAACAGGATTTTATTAGACAAATATTAGTTTATTTTTTGGACCAAAATGGCAATAAAAGTGAAAACATATGTACCCGGATTTAAAATGTTTGAGTTTTGGATTAAAGTGGCAAAAGTGACCAAACTTCAGAGACCAAAATGACAGTTTACGCTAAATCATATAAACTGTTAAAAATAAGTAAAAATTGCATCTAGTTCAGTGGTATCTTGATGCATTAAATGATGTCCCATCTTTTAAACGGGTTCGAGTCCGCCATGTATCGTGGAGTGGATTAGATTAGATTGGTGTGAGTTTACACCCTAAAAAATTTAAAATAAAAAAGTTGATTAATAAAGTAAAATAGTATCATGAAGATTTACCAAAAATATAAAATCTGTAAATGATCAGAGGGTGACAGTAAAAAAAGTGGAAGTTCCCAGAGAAGAGAAGCATCGTACAGTTCTCTCTTTTCTTACTTTTACTTTTTCATCTCTTTTGACAGTAAATAATTTGACCTTTCTTGTTTTGGGTTACTCTATCTAACCATCCCCCATTGGTCCCATTTGATAGGAGAACCGGTCCATACTCCATACTTCTCTTTATGCTTTGGTGACTTGTTTCTTTATGAAAAGGGTTTTGTTTCACCTTTGCCATTAACATTGTGTGGTGTTGTATTTTAAGGAGACACTACATGTTTCCATGCTTGGCTTCATGGTTTCGAAAATCGGAGCGGCTCACTGGTAGAGCCCCCCGGACCATCGCTTAATATCGTACGACTCATAACCGGGACAATATCAGAACATTAAACCAATCAAAAATCGTTATGTTTCGTCGAGGATGCTAAAACATTAAACCGATTTTTTTGTTTATCTTTCTATTCAAATGATTGATTGTCTAGACTTATTTCCATTGTGATGTTTAACTAGGGTTGTTTATATATTAATGATTTTTTAGAGCAACTTGGTATATTAAAGTTTTCTTTTTAATCCAACACATTAATTTATTTATTTTTAAGGACAACAAAGAGATGCAGAAACAGAAGCAAGAGCATCTACTTTTATTCCTGCTACAACCAAGAGAAAAAAAAAAGATCAAGAAACCCTTGCTATCATTGATTAAAGTGATATTTCTTTCACCCCCTCTGTCACAATCACTACCACACCCCCACTCCTTGTCAGCTTTATTTCTTTCTAGCAAAGCTTTATTTCTTTGTACAAATGCAAGAAGAGAAATTAGGAAAATAAGTCTTCAAGATATTTACAATAACTCAAAAACCTAGTTATATATATATTTTTTTAACGACATACGGTTAAGATGTCACTAACCAGGTTTGTAGTTATTATGTTAGTATTATCAAATTAGTATTAAAATCCCCCTTGTATGGATATAAACCCAGAACCTCCAAGAAAAGTAAAGCTTCCCACCTCTCCCTTAACTCGTATAGAAGACTTTAATCTTATTAGATGCATTTTTATTCTCTGCTCCAATTACATTTCCTATATCATTATTTTGCTAGATGCTAAAATGCATTTTTTTTCTACAAGGTTTATATTTTTTAAGGATTTGATATATGTTATTGTTTAAATAGAAATGAACGCTTAATCGGACCTAAGACAATGTAAGGAAAATTATTTTATAAAATACGGGACATGAGTTCATTACAATTGACTCTATAGTCCATGATCAATGTTATGTATAAATCGATTTGAATTGGACAACAAAGACAAATTGTAAAATAAGTACCAAAAACTAAAGCTGTCTTAGCCTAGTGGCACATTGGGGATGTGATAAGACTTTGAGATCAATAGGTTATGGGTTCGATTCCCACAAGAGGGTTTTCTCATATTTATTGGGTTTCATCCTGAATTGGTATATAAGCATTATGCCTAGTGGAGATGGATATGATTGGGTGGTTCCACTGGTGCCTGGTGGCACGATGATACCCCAGTAGTCCCAATGATTATTTTTGTTAGTTACATATGAAAGGTATATGACAATACTTTACAACTTCTTTCTATGATAAGCTAGCCATGTTCTAGTTACACCTTTAGGTTTACACCTAGAAATCCTTGCCTTTTTTTAGTTGAGAACGGACGCAAGTTGTCATGGCCTTAATAACTTAGCAACCGGTTAAACAAAATATGTGACTTTGATCGCACAACGTAGTTTGAATGTACATGTTTTGCTAAAGGAAAGAGATATGGTGTAAAAGACCCAAACTAAGTAACTTGAGTAGGTGCTTGTACTAGCTTATTTTGACAAGAATAAACTTCTACTAGAGTGATTACTATCGGTCTTCTCCCAAAGCATCTCTCTATCTGGGAAAACAGATATCACAAACAAGAATTATAGACGACCAACTGCATTATAATATTATAACTAGGAATAACACTCGCGCGCGTTGCGGCGCAGGTACATTGCAAACATCGAGTTGATTAGTCTAAACGTTATGTGATGCGTTAACCATATGAAAACGTGCATTTCGAAATATCTGATCGAACTCAATGTAACCTATATAAGCATTGCGATTAGATCAAAACATAAAGTAAATCAAAGTTATACCGTACAATCATAACGTATTATATAGGATCCGACTCATACATAGAAAACGTAACGGGTATAACGGAAAAGCTGACACGTATAATCAAAAGAGATTGATTAGAACTTTTGAAAAAAAGAAACCACAATTTGACTTCACTCGGTTCGAAACAAAATTAACGAAACATTCATAAAATAAGCACGGAAACAGATTATATTTGACCTTACTCATTTCCCAAAAAGGTTTATGTTGAAACATACGCCAACTCAAATTTATACCGAAACATACATAAAATATGCACATAAAAGATGTTTTTTAAACAAAAACTTTTATATTTGATCTGCCTCGTTTCCAGAAAAAAGTTTACGTCAAAACGTAGAGAAAATCGAATTCATACCGACAAGTACATAAAAATATGCACGTAAAAATAGGTTTTTCTAAGTAAAGGAGGTATAGGGGTGAACTCGAAAAAAATTATTTTCAATAAAAAATTTAATAGGTTAAATACGTTTGTAAAATCGTGCCAAGTATCCCCAATGCCACACAACCAACAACAGATTAGCTCGTAAAATAAAATAAATAAATAAATAAAGAAAAAAATAACACTGAGCGAAAAACATACGTAAAATCGTTGAATCACGCACACCCGTTGCGGTGTGTTAATGCGAAGAAATTAAACCGAAACGTAAAACGTAGAAAGAAAAAACTAAGTTGATTTAGGGCCCCGCGCATTGGAACGAACTTGTCAAACGTAGAATAATAGACGTGTTGCGACGGCCTGTCAAACGGGAAAAACAGACAAAAAACGTTGAACCAAAGAGACACACAGTTGCGACATGTTGACTCGCGAAATTTTAAATGAAACGTAAAACGAAAAAATTGTAAAGATGAAAAGTATAGGGGATCAAAGTTGAAAATAAAATAAGTGTTGGGATTAAATTACAAATAATGAAAAACTTTGAGTTAAAAGTTAAAACTTAAAGGGATTAAAATGAAAAAATAAAAACCTTTGGATTGAAAATGAAAAATCAATTTTTTTTTAAACACTCCCAATCCATATAGTACGGGTTTTTTGCATATTTCCCCTTAAAAAACTTTGAAATTGCATATATACCCAAGCCAAAAATTAAATTGCATATTTCCCCTCTATTAACTAGTAAAATTGCAAATTTACCCATTTTGATTTAATTTATTAAAATTAAATTACAGAAAGACTATTTTACCCTTCATTTTACTAAACTTTAGAAAATTGCATATTTACCTTTTTTTTACTAGTTTTTATCTTTGGGTTTGGATAAATATGCAATTAAGGGTGTTTTTAAAGGAAAATATGAAATTATTCCTTGACATAAAATCTAGGAGAAACAATTGTATTATACAAGTCCATTTTACATCTCCTTTAAACAAAATCTCCATTTTCACAATCGTTATTTACGATTAATCACACATTCACACTTCTTCAACCGCACTAGATCGATGCGTGTCGCCACTAGAACCCCTTCGTAAATCTTGATACTTCTCGGTTATCTCCGCCACAAACAGTTTAGATAAAAACAACCCGGCCACAAAAGCCGAACCTATAAGCATGGTGAAAACCGCACTCCAACTCTGGGTTGAAATGTAACCCGTTAACACGGGTCCAATCGCAGCACCGATAGAACCGGTTTCATCAATAGCTTTTGCTGTAAACACGTACACTAATGTAAAACGGGAGCCAGTAAAGGAACAGTATAAGCAACCAACTTCGCGAAAAAGAGGCAAAACGCAAACGGGGCAACCCCGGGTATTCTCCAAGCTTCGAGAAACCCGACAGGTGACCCTTTCTCGGTGTCGGTCTTCGGGGTCAATAGATGCTCGGTTAATCCCTTTTTAGGCGATTCGGTATCATCTTCGTCTCTATCGACTCCCACCGATTCAGGATCAACCGGTAAGAACATGAAAAAAATGACTCTTTCCAAACCAATTCCCGACAACTGCGACCACAGAAGGCCACCCGGTCGATTGAAACAACCCGGCTGCCATTTGAACTACCAAGTAGTAGTAAAACATATGAATGTTTACCCAGTATCCGAGCCCGAATAACGAAGTAAACAAACCCGTTCCAACCATCGCGATCGTTAAAAAGATCCTTAAATTCATTCTATCCCCAATATGTCCCGAAAAGAACAAAGGCACTGTCAAGTTTAACCTATGTATATGCAATTTCAAGTTTCCTAAAAACAAAGTTTTGTAGGATTCGAAGTTACTGTTCTGAAATAAAGTTATAATCGCCGGCCATAAAATAATAACTAACTTCGAAGAATCGCCGGCCGAAGAACCCATAAAACAATACCTAACCTGAACAAACGACGGCCGAAGAATCGCCGACCGAAAAGAATCGCCGGCGGAAATTGCTGCTGTGTGCTGCTGTGTCGCCGTAGAAGAAGAACCCGGCCGAAATTGCTGTTGTGTCGCCTGTGTGGCCGTAGGAGAAGAAGAAAAGGAAAGGTCGTGTGAATTAGAATGACCTGAAGATTTTTGAGAAGGGTAGTTTTGTCATTTTAACAGAAAAGGGGAAATATGCAATTTTTATTTTGGCTTGGGTAAATATGCAATTAAGAGTGTTTTTAAGGGGAAATATGCAATTATTCCTAGTACAATAATAAAAGCAACAAAATGTTGCTTATTTATATGTGGTAATGGTCACAAATTTATTAAGGTGAGAACAAGTGTAGACATTTTTAACTTAGCAAAAGATGCAAATGTGTGAACACTAACATGTTCAGCATTAAAAGTTGGAAATGTACAAATGGTCGAGAATGTAGATTGAAGTGCTAAGTACCATATTGACAATTTAATTTAAGCACAACGTTCAACCACCGGTCCCCACCAGGCCACCATCCCTACTCTCTTTGTATGATACAATAGTTAAAAGATAAAGCGGATATGCAACAGTGGACTTGGTTTTATAAAACGCGAAGCACACAAAAGCGACGATGTCTAAAACCGAGACGCAAAGCACAAAAGCGGTGGGCTTTTCATACGCAAGGTGCAAGGCGATTATATAATTTTTTTATATATTATATAGGTTTCTAGGATCATTTACCTGATATTTAGACACAAATAAGCTGCATATATGTTTGAATATTGAAATTACATACATGTACAGCCTGAAAAGCATGATTTACAACATCTACTGCACAAAAATGGGTCATGTACATGAGGCACGCGCCTCAGAGAGGATTTTTCAGCAAAAAAGTGTGCCTCATCTGCGCTTTTGTACACCCCCTCAGGCTACATAAGGCACTGAGGTTTGCGCCTCGCGCTCAGGCGCGCTTTGTTAAACCAAGATAGTGGATCCACATAACTTATGGCGCTATTGACACAAATAGTTTTCGATCACAGTCACACAAGTGTAACACACCGAGAGAAAATGTTTACTTTCATGATTTACTTAACACCAAAACTTGCACACCATACTTCTAAAACTTGTAAATTATGCTATGAAATCTGTACTTCAATTATTTCCTACAGTTTTTTTATTTGGACCACAAAATTCAATGACCAACAACCCTATAGTGTGATTTGTACTAGGTGCAGTAAAGAAAGGACCTTACAGAAACAAAACCTCACTAGATACAACACTTAGCCAGAAATACCTAACAAATCATTCCCAATCCATGAACGCAGATTCAGATTATCAATAACTATTGTTCAGTGTTATCTCAGTATATATCTCAGATGCATTAGATAGCAGAGAAGGCTCACCTCAATTATTTCTATGAGCACACACCTAAAAGTAAATTCAGATTTATGAAGGGTCATGCTAGTCTCACACGGTGAAAATTATTCACACCTCAAAGCGTCGCGCTATGGCCATAGCGGGGCGCTTTGGTTGACAAAAGTTGATTTGACTGACGTTGGAAACATAAGTTGCAGAGACATAAAGGTGATACGATGTTGCAGTGTCCCGTGAACCCTAAGCGCCGCGCTATGGCCAAAGCGCGGCGCTTCGACCCCAAATTTTCATTATTTAAACCTGCATAGACAGAACATTTAGCATTCGAGGGTATTCGGTGATTTTGTTGTTTGTCGATTTTCTTTGCTCTATTAGTTACATGTCTTGAAAAAACGATGTCGTGGTTAAGCAACTATCTTTTCGGTCCATATTCTGACGAGTCAGTTGTTCCTGATTCTTACGAGGGGACCGCTATTTCTGACTCGTATGAGAAACCGGTCTCGTCCAACTTGAGGGAGGCAAAGGTTGTATCTGGCATTCGTTATCGTGATAACACGGTGAAGCTGGATTTGAATACCCCTGTGGAGGACCCTTACGCACAACAAGGTTATTCGAATTTCGGTTACGGTGGCGAGCAAAGCTTTGTACAGCAGGAGTGTTATCCAAACCACAGTTACGGTTGTGAACAGAGCTTTGAACATCAAGTCTATTCGAACCTCGGTGACGATGGTGAGCCGGAGGATGTGTCTGTTGACGAGGAAGGCTGTTACCCGGTTTCATTTTCGTTTGATACAACGCAGACCTTTTCGTCACGTAAAGAGTTGGTGCGTTGGGTACAAGACACGGCAAAAGACAATGGTTACCTCATTGTGATTAAGAGGTCGAATAAAAGAGGAGAGAATTACAAGATTTGGTTTCAATGTACTTTTGGTGGGGAGCATAAGAGTATAGCTACACAGAGGAAAACGGGTAGCAAGAAAATAGGCTGACCGTTCGAGATGATCGGGTTTTCGGAATCATCCGGAAGTGTTTGGAGGATCGAGGTGACGAAGGCGAAGCATAACCACACTCCTATTGAAAACGTAGAGGGTCACGCGTATGCGAGAAGGCTTTCTTCGGAGGATAAAAAACTAGTTAAGGAGCTGGCAGAGCAAGATATTCCCAACCAAAGTATCTGGCGAACGCTGACAAAAAACAATCCGGCTAGAAAGCTTATTCCGAAAGATATACACAACGCTGTTCAGAAGATCAACGCCGAAAAAAATGTCGGTAAGTCTCCGATGCAAAAACTTGAAAACATTCTTCTCGAAAAAGATTACACTTATTACATGCGCACGAATGAGATATCGAACGAAGTTGAAGATGTCTTCTTTGTTCACGAAAAATCATTCACTATGTGGTGTGTCTTCCCGCATGTGCTAATGATTGACGCCACCTACAAAACGAACATGTACAACCTGCCATTTGTTCAGGTCGTAGGCATGACGTCGACAAACAAATCGTTTACGGCTGCTTGTGCGGTAATTTCCGCTGAGAAGTCAGAGAACTACCTATGGGTGTTGCAGAGGATCAAGTCTATGCTGGTAGGATGTATGGAACCGCGCGTGATTTTAATAGACAGGGATTTTGCGCTAATGAACGCGTGTGAACAAGTTTTTCCAAAAGCGCATAAGTATCTTTGTCGGTTCCATATTCAACAAAATATTAATAAGAACAACAAGAAGAAATTCTCTGACAAGGAGTGGAAAGAATTCGTACGTACATTTTGGACATTGTGCGAGTCTACGACCGAGGAAATATACAGGTATAACTTGGAAAACCTTGAAGCACAGCTGAAAGAAGATGACCGTGAACGTGGGTATTTCTTACATAATTATGTTCAAATTTTATATAATAACAAAAACTGACTATTTACGTTTTTTAATTTTAGAGGTTTTTGATTATTTGAAGAAATCCTGGTTGGATCCGTACCTTGAAAAGTTTGTATCTTGCTGGATTAACAAAACTATCAACTTTCACCAAACTACGACCAACAGGGTTGAGGGCATGCATGCAACACTAAAAAGTCACTTTCCAAGTCATCGCAACACACTGGATAAACTTGTACTGTATGTTGATCATGTTGTTGATAGACAATACGCCGAGATTAGAAGTAGCTTTGAAGCAAGCCTCCGAAAAGTGATGACGCACCACAAGAATCAGCCCATGCTTGCATATATTCTCAGAAAGGTTTCAATATATGCGATTGAGCTTTTGAGTATGGAACTAAAACGTAAGGAAGACGGGTTGAGAGCCTACGGTGCAAGCTGTGGTTGCCAACTTTTTACCAGCTGTGGTTTGCCATGTGCCTGTCGTTTGGAAAAGTTGAAAAATAACGGTAATTAATATCTTTGACCTTTCTCGTTATGATTTTGCCACCTAATTTGTTTTCATCCACAGGTCAGCAACTCCGGATCACACACATAGACGTGTTCTGGAAGAAGCTTGACTTCAAGCCTGCAAAGAATAAAATAGAGGATATCGATGTAGACGCGGAATTTGAAAAATTGAAACAACAGATCGATCCAACACCCCCTCGAGTGAAAAGGAGCTTCTTTGAAAAGTTTCAGCAAATCCTCAATCCAGGGAACAATAACAAAAAACCTCCTGCTGTTCTGAAGAAAACTCGTGGTCGCCCAACATTGAAAACGCAGGAAGAAAGAAAGGTTGAAGCCGCTAGAAAAAGCTCGTACATTCCGTCAGAAGAAACTTGGGTCGAGGCCTCAGACGATCTTCCCCGTCACAGCTCGTACATATCACCCGAAGATTCTAGAAGACAAAAGAATACCAAACCGCTCAACCTACACCCTGATTTCCCGATGATCAAGCTCGGTCCTAAGACGGATATAGCGATCCGCAACTACGCATCTCAGATTCCCAAAGTGATCCATCCATACATCGTTAGAATAAAGGACGTGAAACCAGATGGTCATTGTGGGTTTCGATCGGTGGCTGTTGGGTTAGGAGTGAAACAAAATTCATATTTGATGATCCAGAAACAACTTATAAAGGAGTTACGTATGAACGAATCGCTTTGGAGGCAGGTTTTCAATCCGGAAAACATAGGACATTATGATGCGCTGGTTAGACGGATCGATTTCAAGGGGGTGGGACGAGCAGATATCGAAAATTACATGACGATGCCTGAGACGGGGTTTCTTATTGCCCAACGATACGGTGTGATTGTTCACACCTTCGACATTCGTGGGAGCGATACAATTTTCCCTCTGCTGGGCGGGCCAAACGAAGCTGAGGAACCTCACCTGGTGGTTGCGGTTGTGTTCGTCGACCATGGGCATTTCATACATGTAGAGCTTGGAGGTTGTTATCCAATGCCTCCCCCAAACCTACTCTGGACAGCGAACAGAACAGAGCGCGCAGCAGCCTGGCATACATTATACAGGGATCAGATCAACGCGTACGAAATGCTTACGTATCGTCCCCCTGACCTTAATGTATGTTCACGATGTATGTTAAATGTGTTTAATAATAATCACGTTTGTGTTTGTTCAATATATGTGTTACATCACGTTAAAAACCGAATGTCACCGACACGACCCAATCAGATTCAATACGCACTTGTACGAACCCAAAATGACAATATACATCATAATACTACAATTAATGAAAAAATACGTCATGTTCATGTACGGTAGGCGGCTGATACACATAACACTACTCATAGGAGTCCTTGTGCTTTCAAACCAAAATGATACGATATAATGGAATATGACATCACACGTAACCGATTTGATCCGGAACTTGCAGTATAGTCCATATATATTAAAAATGATGTATAATGGAAAAAGCGTAAAATTTAGACTATTATCGACGCGTTTGTGAATTAAAAACAATTAAAAAAAATAAAAAAAAGGCCCTAAGCGCCGCGCTATGGCCATAGCGGGGCGCTTCGGTCCATCGTTTAAGCCAAAGCGGGGCAGTTTCTCCCCCATTTCAACCACAAACACAAAAACACACACAAAGGTGCGATTTCACACACTTGAGCCGGAGATCTTCGTTTTCAAGCTTTCAACCGCTAAAAGGTAAGATCGAACACCCTTAATCGTTTTGGTTAAATGTACATGTTGAAATTTGTGTTGATTGGGGCGGGTTTTGTTGATCGGCTGGGTTCTGTTCTTCATAACGAAGAACCAAAGCGCCGCGCCGAGGCCATAGCGGGGCGCTTTGGTTCATGTTTATTTTTTTTTATATTATTTGTTTATTTAATATTATTTGTTTTATTATTATTATTTGTTTATTTAATATTATTTTTATATTATTTGTTTATTATATTATATGTTTATTATTATTATTTGTTTATTTAATATTATTTGTTTATCATTTTATATTTAATATTATTTGTTTATTGTTTTATATTTAATATTATTTGTTTATTATTTAAATTGTTTAAATAATATTATTTATTTATTATTTTATATTTAATATTATTTGTTTATTATTTAAATTGTTTAATAATATTATTTGTTTATTGTTTTATATTTAATATTATTTGTTTATTATTTAAATTGTTTAAATAATATTATTTATTTATTATCTTTTCAACGTGCAGGGATGGATTCCTCCGATGACGAGATTGAGCATATGGAGGCTGAGGGAGAGGTGGGAGATGAGGGAGATGAGGGAGAGGAGGGAGAGCCGGCATGTCCGTACCTGCAGTTTCCGCAGAGGTCACGGGCGAGGGGGAGATGCGCTAGGTTGCGCACCATAGAGATTGGGGGGCATGTAGAGATAGACTGGGACCTGCTGGAGACCGTGGGAGAGGCCGCGCGGGCGCGTGATATAGTTGGACTAGATACTCCTTGGTCGCGCCTATTTCAGATAGCGATGGAGGACTCGTACCCTGAGCTTACGGTCGAGTTTCTTTCTACGTTTACATACGCGCCGCATCCGGCGGATTACGTGGAGGACCCGGATTTTCCAGTCCACGAGGTTACATTCCGTCTCGCCGGTCAGCAGTTTCAGATGAGTGTGCGGGAGTTTGCTGTCCATACAGGTTTGTACACAGAGCCCGAGCTTGATACTGATTTATATACGCAGGCGGTTACGGTGATGGACAGGCAGACGCTTATCAGTTTCTGGAGGGCCATTTCCAGGGTTCCCTTTGGGAAATCCTGGCAAAAGGCCACCACCATTAGAGACCCCTTGTACCGATACCTGCACCATGTTATCGCGTCATCTATCGTGCCGCGGGGTACCAGCAGGGAGAAGGTCAACCTCAGTGACCTTTTCTTTCTATACTGCCTACTTCGTCGCCAGCCCTGCGATCTAGCAGCATGCCTGGCAGATTACTTTGCCACAGCATACCACCAGAAGCGCCGCGGGTAGCTGCACACTGGCTCATACATCACCGCCATTGCACGCTCGCTAGGGCTCGTGCCCGAGCATGATCCGGAGCTGTCCGATCCCGTCAGCCAGGTTGGGCCGCGCGTCAGTATCTGCCATGCAGATCACCCGTACCTTTGATGTTGGTCTGAGGTTTAAGGGCCGTGACGGGCTGATTTGGCATCCAGAGGTGGTGCCGGAGGTCATCCCAGTTGTTATTGAGCTGAGGCTTGGAGTGTTAGCCCCTCCTGCTGTTCAGGAGGCCGCTCGGCAGGCTCAGCTACAGGCTCTGTGCCTCGATCAGTACCCGGGCCAGCCTCAGGATCAGGCTCAGGCTCAGCCTCAGCCTCAGCCTCAGCCTCAGCCTCAGCCTCAGCCTCAGCCTATATTGGAGGATCCGGCTCAGGAGGAGCATATCGAGGAGATCCCGGTACCACCAGTTCAGCCAGCTCCTGAGCCGCCACAGTACCCGCAGCACGTTTACGCTGACCTGCCTCCGACAGCGCGTGAGGTAGCTCGGGACTTCGACCGGCGCCTCAGACGCCAGGGCGCACGCATTGACGGGATCGTCGAGACGCTCGTTGCTCTACGAGAGCTCGCTGGGTTGCCTCCACTTCCCCTCCCACCGTCCCCACCGCACGAGGATTAGTACCTTAGTTTGTTTGTTTAGTGTTTTGTTATGTATTATGTACTTAGTTGTACCTTTTTGTTTTGTATGTACAAACTGATATATATATATATATATATATTGCAGTTAATCTTCTATTTACATCACGTTAGTTTTGGATTGTTTACGTTTAATTCTTATGGCTTTCTGTACATTTTATTTAACGTGTTCGTTTAATTTAACAAAATAAACTACGTTAAGAACTTATATTATATACGTTCTATAAAAATAATGACGTAATTATAAAACAACTATGAATTATATATAATAAAACTCAAATAAAAATTTTTCCTCCAAAAATCCCTACCAAACTAATCTAACCAAAAATCCCTACCAAACTAACCCACATCCCACCTGTTTCCAAATAAAAAAAACATCCAAAGCGCCCCGCTTTGGCCATAGCGCGGCGCTTTGGATGTGCAAAAAGACATATGGCGTGTGCGAATAGACCAGGCCTTTATGAATTAAAGGACAACTACACTACTCATTTTGTGGTCTCTCATTAAAGTTCCAAAATTTCTTACCTAATAGTACATTTTTTAACCACACTAAGAGGGCCCACTTTCGAGTTTCCATTTCTACATAGCTGACATCATCAGCCAACTTCAAATTTAACCAAGTACTGTACATGTTACAACCCCATCTAATTTTTCAGGTGTGGGCTCAAACCATTAAATAGGCATATGAAAACAAAATGTATATTATAATATAATATAATGTTTAAACAACAAGTTTCAGAACTTGTGTATAAAATTATTATTATTATTATACAATGATTGCATTACCAAGCTTACATGGTTGTGCTAATCCTTCTGGAAATACGATAAGACCAGATCTGTATGTACAGAGAATAGTTGTGTCTCTACGAAAAGCTGCCACACAGAATGAAACATATTAGTAAGTTGTTAAAAAAATCTAGAAGAATCGACCAACGCACCTTCATAAAAGGTCGATCACGGCTAGGAAAGGAGTCGATGAAACTTTCCTTCAACAGCAAAGATACCTGCGACACGGTTGAATTGTGTAAGATAAATAGAATATAATGTGCTTAAACCACTAGATGTTATTCATATGTCTACTTGTATTTTTCTCAAGCCAAGAATACCATAGCAAAACAATTTAAATATATACTTATATTTATGCCTGAGTAGAGAAAAAGAAAAACCTTATCGTCATTTGACTGAACATTTGTAATCGTGTGAGAACGTAGGTTGGAGCAAAGAGAGTCTAAGTAAGATCTTAATTCTTGGAGAAATCCCTTTGCAGCTTCAACCTGTGTCCATAGCAATCAAGTGGAATTTTATTTTCTGTTTATATTTGTTAAAGAGATCCCAGATATATACTACCTTACAAGATTACTTCATCAATTATGACATCAAAAAGTTAATTACATCTGATAATATATTAATTAAGGTTAAGTGCAAAACTATACCTGCACCTCAGAGCAATCATAAACCTGTCTCCTTTTGCCTAGATAACTTTCTCCCACAAGCTGGGAGTGGTATGGACTTAAAGCCGTATATAATTCTTTTTGTCGAGGCAAATGTAGTAATGATGATGATTTCACCTAACCAATGAAAAAGAAAATTTAAGAAATATGATGTATTCATACTCGAGTTCTTGAACATTAACATGAAGAACACTGAACACTAAAAATTGCATTTTACGTCCTTTAAGTTTGAGCCAAATTGCAGGTGTTGTCCTTTAACTAACGAAAGTACACTGGATGTCCTTGATGTTGTTTCTCATTAAGCGGTGTCCTTTTGATCTAACCTAGTTAACTTTTTATGTTAATTCTTAACACGTGCACTCACATGAGGGTATAATGGTCCATTTCACTTGATAACTAAAACATAATATATATTAACAACAAAATAAGAGAAAATGGCCATTATGCCCGCATGTGAGTAGCACATGTTAAGAGTTAACATAAAATATTAATTGGGTTAGGGCAAAGGGACACCGCCTGATGAGAAACAGTAACATAAAGGACATCCGGTGTAATTTCGTAAGATAAAAGATAGTGCCTGCAATTTGGCTCAAACTTAAAGAACGTAAAATGCAATTTACTCTTAAAGTTTATGGTCAATATCAAAGAATAAAACTCTTACCTGGTTCTTGTTTGCATCAACAAAGATAACATTTGCTGTCTTGGATTGTACTTCAGCAGTTTTGTGCTTCACACCAACCTGGTCAACATAAAGTCAAAGAACCACGGATGCAATAACAAGCATAAAGCTTAATGATATCAACAATAGAGCATTAGAATAATTAGAATAAGTACTAGCTTGAGAAGTTACAATAAATGGAACAGGTGCATCCAGGAAGTCCAGCATTTTAATGATATCAACAATAGAGCATTAGAATAATTAGAATAAGTACTAGCTTGAGAAGTTACAATAAATGGAACAGGTGCATCCAGGAAGTCCAGCATGTCATTTGGCAATACCTGAAAATAACATGCATACACTTTTAAAGAATTGAACTTGAAGGCTGGGCATTATAATGTATAAACCAACAAACGAATATTTAGTCTTGGATTTAGTACCGGCATCAAGAAGCTCTGCCAGTGGTAGGGGCGGATCAGAGGAATAATCGACAACACTGAAGCAGACAATATTCCCTGTAGATATAACAGATTTAAATATTTAGATATGTAACAGATTGTTCATATCTGGTAAACATAGGTATGGTTTTGTGCGTCTTTAAAGCTGGAAAGCAACTAGTAAGCTCAAAAGGGAGCACAAGCTAACAGATATTAAAATAAGTAGCGAGGCACAGACCAAAAATCGGCTACAAAAAGAAAATAACTTGCATTCAGTGATAACATATGTACCAGATTAGAGCATAAGAATACAATTTGCTTCTCCAACAGAGCACCTGCAAATATTGTCAACACCTGTGGAAGATAAAAGATTATGTAATGCATCCAGCAAGTAATAAATTTGAATTAATGGGATAGTATATACATGCTCAAGACGTAAGGAGCCACATAAGCATGCAATTGCCCATACTGACATAGCAGTTGCCTCCTCCTCAACTGCAAGTGCACTGTAAGCCTACATCAACATTTTTTAAAGCAGATAAGAGTAGTAATTAACAATAAACATTTTATGGTCAATCTCTCATAACACGATAAAATGTTAAAAACTACCTCTGCAATTTCAAGAGTTGTGTTGTGTGACACCAAATCAGAGCCAGCGTGTAAAACTGTTTCTTCGGGTCTATGAAATTCCAAAGGATGAAGGTGCTCCAGAGGGTGGAACCTGATTGTTGAGCCTCTTTCAGGGATATGTAATCGGTAATACTCGCATATTATCTGCAAGGATCCGTGACTATTTGCCTGCACATATTACATAATTAGGCTATTGGCTTCTGTGTTAAGGAGAGCTTTTTAATGATGTAAATTATAAAAGATATGACACAATATTTCGTTATATGTTTCATAAATACAGCAATAATGAAATAAAACAAAATATGAGAATAGAAAGAGGTGTCGATGGTAAGTTTTTGTTGATTAATTCGTAATAGAAGGGATGTGTATAAATATAGTGAAACTGATGAATACCATCAATTCCAAATGATTTGTGACAATGTGACATCATTATTGTGTTTATTATATACAAAAATATGGAGAGAGAGAAAAGAGAATCTTGCAACACTTTTGAGTGCCCAAAAAGAACGTTAACGACTTAACGATATTAATAGAAGAAAATACCTTGGCCCAATCAAGAATCTCATCAAGTTCATTATCTTCTTGACTAGAGAAAGACGCCTCATCCATTTCTGCCAAATCAAGCTCACTCCTAAAGTTTCTATCGTCACTTGGCGAGCCCTGAAAACTGCATCAAGCAATATCACCATAATGTTATAATTATTTAAAACCACTTCTTATATATCAAAATAACATTTCTTTGTATAGTATAGGCACGAACACAGATGCAAACATAAATAGATAATAGAATACCTTGAGGAAGATTCTGAGCTATCACAGTTTTGATAACGTAGAAGAGGCAAAATTGCATTTGGTATATGCCGTTGAGTTGGTTGGTTATTGTCAACTATATCACAAGCAGGACCCTCAACGAACTTAGGAATCGGTTCAGCAGCTAGAGATTCTTGTCTAGATGAGTCCGTTATTGTTGCATGATCTACCATAGGTGATTGATCATCTGTGGTTGTATCGTTGCTAGAATCGTGCCTGCTTAATTGAACGGTCTCAGAGGTTCCATTTGGCATTCCTTGAGCTCCACTTTCCGCTGAATTACCGCATGCGTTGTTGTCTAAACATTCTTCATTGGCACACACAACAGGAGACTCAAGATCTAAGCCGATTACACTTTGTCTTAATCGTTCCAACCTTTCTTCAGTCGAGATGCTACAAAAAAATAACAATATTAATAATAAAATAAAAACAATGATAGTATTATAGTAATAATTACCACATGCAGTAGTGTAGATGAAAAACAAAATGATTTTATCAGGTTATGTATGACAAACCTATTTAATACGCCAAAATGCAGATAAAAAAATGGAAGCCTTGAAAGAATGCAGTAACATCTGCGAGTTGTTAAAATACGGCGACTGGAAACTGGACGAGCAGGTCCTCCATCTGACATCATGGAAATTAATCTGGACGGTTTTTGCACTAATTCGTCAGCTACTAAACAGCAACCATACAGAATTGAATCATCAGCACCCTACATAGTCTTAAGCTTCAGAACTCAATCAAATGTAACGACATAACAAATAAGTCATATTTGATGTAGCATTTAATAGAAGCATGACATAAACTACCAAGAAACCATGACTAATAAAGGAGATACGACAGTGGTCAGTTTCGGTAATTATAACTTTTTTCTATCCGTTTGGTAATTATAGCGTAAAAAAGTACAAAACAATAGCCACATGGGCAAAAAAAACTTAATTGATTACCAGATAAGAAAGGAAAAACTTCAAATATATTAGTAGACCGTCCAAAGATAAAATAATTGCCAAAAGTATTCCAAAACTGACAAAAACATTCCTAAAGATAAACTGTAGGGGTTCATGGATCACCTGTAACCTAAATATGAAGGAGAGGTCACTTTGTTTAAGGTGTTCCTGCAAAATCATCACAACGTTAACCAATGACATGTCAAAAACGGTGTGCAAAAAAGTATTATGAGTTTAGACAGATTATTCATTAGGTGAAATGAGATTTATCACTTTAACATGTACCTGTCCGAGAAGTATTTCATTAAGTTCACTCATAGATGGAGTTCTTTCAACAGCATTAACCTGCAATCACAAGTAGTAATATTTAATACACAAATTTTCGATAAAACCGAGACAAACATAAAAAACACGAGAAAACAAACACATCACTCAAAGTCAGCTGAAGAAATACAAACGCTTCAGGTTCCTTAGTTTGAAATTGTAATATGGCAATACTAAATCAATGAAATAGACATCAGATACCACAATTGTTTCGAGTAAAAACACAAACTAATATTGCCCAACCTCCACTCCACTAGGAAAGCAGAATGAAAGGAGATCCCGGTACTTTAAAGGCAGCTGTTTATCCGGAGGGTACACAAACAGAACCTGTAAGGACAGTTTAAAAATAAGATCAAATATTCCAAATTAACGAGACCAAGTTAACATGTTCCCATCCATTATTAATCTTAACACGTTTTGTGGGGGTGGCAGCACCTGAGGCTCAAGATTTGCAACTGCCAAAGTTGACTGATGTTGACCATTAATTGCATTCTGCAGCCTTCCTGAACCTAACTGAATATCAGAGTTAGGATGAAGTCCAACTACTACCATGCTCTCGAAAAGCCTTGACGGTTCTTTCAATATCCTGCGATGCTGAAATCTTTTTGAAATTGTAAACAATTATGATGGAAGGATGAAAAAATCAGGAAGCAATAAACTTTAAATGTAAACGAGTTACTGATAATAAACAGCATAATAGAACCGCATCATAGAGTAAGCAACAGGAGTTCTTTATCAAAATAAAACTGTTCAAACACAGAAACGTACCAGGGCCTGCAAATGGAAGCTAGCCCATTGACGCTTTTGGGAGGTTAATACTTCCGGATTGTAGGAACTTTTCTCTTCAGTAGTCTGTGATAAGCCTTTCAGTACCCGAAAAAATTGATCCTGAAGCTTTTGAAGATGGCCACCACTGTCCTCTTTTGACGAGTATACAGCTCTGGCAATCTCTTCTGTTGTCTGCAAGATAAACGAAGCACCCCAACCCGGGCTACCTGAACCATCATTTTTTTCCATGACCGCAACTCCCCTTTATCAAACAAACAAAAAAAAAATTGCTTCTATCATAATTTGATCCCATATATCTACATAATCTATAACTAATCATAGTCTGTATGTTTGTTAACACTTAGAAGCAAACATAAAACAGTCGCACACACAAACCAACTTTTGTTTACCTATAAGTATTCCTAAAATTCTATGCAGTTAATGCAGTAAAATATCGGATATCGGACAAGGACGGATATTTGAGATATAGGTTATCTCGGTGATATATCGGTCAAATATTGGTGATATATCGATTAAATATTGGTGATATATCGATTATATCGGTCAAATATCGGTGATATATCGGTCAATATCGCCGATAATATCGGTACCGAAATTTGACACTGATATTTTACTAGGGCCATTTCACTAATTATTCTCACCTAAACCCTAACACTAGTGTCCAAATTTCTAAACTCATATAACCATTAGTCTTATTCTACTACAATCAATCATAGAAATAATAATAGTTGTTCTTATGACGTCCTCTGAAGCAGTTAACAATACCATACCATGAGATTGCCCTATAAAACTATGAATTTACGAGACGGTTGAGCTATAACATACGAACGGAAAAACGTTACGCGTTAATTAAACGTTAAAGCAACAAAAACTTAACTAACAACAACGAACACGTCATCAAAGTTGGAATTTACGCAAGCGATTGCAGAGTGAAGGAAGGCACTTACTGTAGATCCGATTTGTTTGTGATAGATATATGAGTGAGGTGCAGAGAAAGTGCTAACGGTTTGTTCAGGCGGCCATAGCTAGGGAGAATGAAGCTCTGTGTTTTTTGCAGTCAGGAAGACGACGATCAACAACAAAAAAAAAACTACACTATACGCAATTAAACTAATTTAATAATACTTGCCATTAAAGTATTTTAATTTAATTTAATATTATTATTAGCAAATTTTGTTTGACAAATTAAGAAAAAAAATATTGACATAGCTCGTTTTTAAGTTTTAGGATACGTAGAATCAGTTTTATGTTTATACTATAAGTGACGGGTATAGTTTTCAATTCATATAATATAAGTAAACCTGATATATAGTAATGACATGTTTTTATAATTGATATTTGTGGAACGCGAGACCTAAGAGGTTCTTGAATATGTAGTTTTTACTTTTTAGGTAAGAGAGAGTATGAGGTGGAGGTGAGAGTAGTTAAACGAGATTATGAGATGGGTTGATGAGTGATAGGAAAGAATGATACATTCAAAGGAGATGAGTAGAAAAGATGATAGAGAATGACGAGTTAAACACGAGAACCTAGAATGTGACGAATATATCAAACATGTTACATTAATCAATAAGAAATATGAGGGTATCCGGGGCACTCTCGGGGAGTGAATGCGGTGACCCCTAACCCCGATCGGGTACACCGCCGCCATCAACGCGGGGACCCGATTCGGGGAAGGGATTCGGCGTGTATTCACCGCGTTGAATGGCACGAGATTTGAGGAACGTTCGAATTTTAAACGGTCGAATTTAAAAAAAAAATTCACTTTTTAAACAAATATAAATAACCACACCCACCACTATTTTTTTATACTATCAAACCACACCCACTTCACTCATTTTTTATACTCTCAAACCACACCCACTTCACTCATTTTTTATACTCTCAAACCACACCCACTTCACTTATTTTTTATACTTTCAAACCACACCCACTTCAAACCGAGCAATGGAGAACCAACCCCGCGAAGCCAAGAAAAAAACTAAGGGACGGGGTCGTTCATCCTCGCCCGAAAGCGCGACATCGCTAACAAGTACGGGTGGCCGTGCGATTTCTAAAATTTTTATTTTCTAGTTTTAATGTAATTTTTATTTTCTAGTTTGAATGTAATTTTAATTTTCTAGTTTGAATTTAATTTTTATTTTTATTTTCTACTTTGAAATGTCTTTTGTTAAATTTTATTTAATTTTTATTAATATTTTTTTATAAACATGCATAATTACAATAAAAAAAAAACCAACTCCCCTAAGAGGGGAGTGCCACCATCAATTTAGGGTGTTAGGGGAGTTTAAGAGGGGAGTTGACGTGGCACACGAGGATTGATTATGCGTAAGAGAGGTGACTCCCCTCCTAGGGGAGTGCCCCTCTCACCCTGACTGTTGCGTGTTACATTAATATCATGGTAAATGGCATTTGGCCTAATGTGTAATAATCAGACTAAATATATAATCATAAAATTGCATATAGTGAATGACAAAACTATTATCAAATATAAATATATAAGAAGTATAAAATAAAATGATTTATCATTAAAAGTTCTTATTCTTGTTTTGTTTTTCGCTAACTCCTTTACATCAATAATCCTAAATTATTTTTTCTTGTCTAAGTTTGAACCTGAAACGTTCTGTTTAAAAGACACATGCCTCTAATAAGTAGACTACCAGTTAGCCCACATTCGTGTTAAAAGTTCTTATTCCTAAGACCATGTGTAGTGGTGAACAAAAATAATGTCACCACCATGGGGCATTATCCTACACGTGGCATTCTAGTCAGCGTTGGGCATTATAGCAAAAGTGGCGTAGTGGGGCATTATTCCAATAACCCCCATGCAATCAATAAATAATTATTATTTTTTATAGAGAAAAGGATTTAAAAAAATAAAAGAAAGAAACTAGATTCTTATTGGCTAGTCAAAACCTTGGACCCCACCATGTGGCCACATGCAGTGGACTTTCAGCGTTATAATTAAAACGCTAACATCAATTTTTTTCAAAAAAGACGCCCTATAACGCCGGGTGTAGTGGGAGGGGGGCGTTTTTTTTCAATTTTTTTTTTAAAACAACGCCCCACTACGGATTGTCTAATAAACTTTTTAAAAGTGCTTGTAAATCCTTGTGTGTCTTTGACGCAATCGGAAGGAAATAAATAAAAGTAAATAAATTATTGAAAGGTGAAAAAGTTGAAAAGAAAGAAAAAGAATTGGTGATCTATTCTTGATAACGAGTAAAAAGGTCAGGCGCATGCCTCCAATGTACTATCGATTGAAGCATTACTACTCTTTAAAGTAAAGTTGAATCTTATTTAAATATTTAATTTAGTTTATCTTAAAAACGGCATCTATATCTATACTTCTATACTATATATATATATAGAATAAGTATAATGTACAAATGGCCTTATCCTACGTTATCATACGCGACAAAACAACCAACGTGCGTGATTATTTTTTTTGACCATTATAACGTGCGTGATTATACTTCCCATGCGTGATTATCACCCCCATGCGTGATTATCACCAAAAAATGGATCCCATGCGTTATTTTATGTCTTATGCGTGATTAGGGCACTGATCCAACGGTTACTGGTGTCGCGTATGTGATGTACGATAAGGCTTGATGTATGTTAACTGCACTCTATATATATATATATAATAAAAGAAACCTTTTTTGGGACACGTGTCATTCATTGGAGACACCTATTTTTAGGATTTTTCGTCTTTCTTTTATATTTATCTTCTAATAATTATAGATAATATTAAATAGAAAAAATTTTAATTGAATAAAAAAAAAAATTGGATAACATCGGAATACTTAGATGATAACATACACATATGGGATTTTTTTTACTATTATTATTGTTTTATTATTTATCAAATATATCGATTACTTTAATTTTTTTACATTTTTTACATATAAGGCTTTATCCAAAATTATATTTATTTAATATACTATTAATCCAAAATTACATTTATTATATATAAGACTTTATCTAAAATTATATTTATGTAATATACAATCATTCCAAATTTATATTTATTCAACTCGTGTGTTACACAAAATTTTTTAACTTTTTTTTTATTATTTGGTATATAAATTACATTTGTTCAACCCATACAATACACGTGGTTCTTAAAGATATAATATTTATTATTATTATTTTTTTGAACGAAAAATTATTTTATTCCCAGCTGTTTTTGAGACTTAAACCTAAGACTTTCCCTTCCCAATGTGTTTAAAGACTTTGCCTTTGCCAATGAACCACTACCCCTTGGTAATATTTTTTATTATTTAATATATAAAATTATATTTATTCAACCCGTGTAATAAATGAGTTTTTAAAGATATATTGTTTTATTATTTAGTATATAATTTAGCTTTTTTACCATTATTAGCATTTCTATTATTTATCCAATATATTGATTACTTAAAATTTATATATATAAGACTTTATCCAAAATTATATTTATTTAATATACTATTAATCTAAAATTACATCTATTCAACTCGTGTAATACATAGAGTTTTTAAAGATTTAACTTTTTATTATTTGGTATATAAATTACATTTATTCAACCTATATAAAACACGAGGTTTTTAAAGATATAATATTTTTTATTATTTAATATATAAAATTACATTTATTCAACCGGTGTAATAAATGAGATTTTTAAAGATATATTGTTTTATTTTTTTAGTATGTAAAATTACATTTTTTAACCCGTGTAATACACGGGGTTATAACCTAGTAATATGATATCTTAACCGGCTTCTATGTCAATAAAAATGTTTAAACAACCATCAAGCTAAATAAAAAAAATAACTTATGTATCATCAAGAATATACGAATATTTCTTGTAATGATTATTAATTAAACACTGATCAAATATTTGTATCCTATGTTATAACCTTATGTATTATACGGGGTTGAATAAATAAATTTTATATATTAAATAATAAAACAATATATCTTTAAACACCTCATTTATAGTACGGGTTGAATAAATATAATTTTATATTTAAATAATAAAAAGCTATATATATAAGAACCATATTGTACGAGTTGAATAAATGTAATTTCATATACCAAATAAAAAAGTTATATCTTTAAAACCACGTGTATTACACGGGTTGGATAAATGTAATATTGTTTACCAAATAATAAAATAACACATCTTTAAAAACCTCATTTATTACACGGGTTGAATAAATGTAATTTTATATACCAAATAATAAAAATTACATCTTAAAAAATATGTGCATTACACGGTTTGAATAAATGTAATTTTCTGTACTAAATAATAAAAAAATATATATCCTTAAAAAAAACCCCCGTGTATTGTACGAATTAAATAAATCTAATTTTATATATCAAATAATAAAAAATTATATCTTAAAAAACTTCATGTATTACATGGGTCGAGTAAATGAAATTTTGTATAGTGAAAATAAAAATGATAAAAATATATTATTCTGTTGCAAAATTTGTTAACGAAGTGTCAATAAATTTAACCCTTTATTTAAAACTCCGTAAATGTATAAATGATATTAGTTAATTTTATTTTAAGTTTCGTAAAATATATTTGATACCAAACTAAACAAAACGTTCAAATATAATTAATTCAAATAAATAATATTATAAATGAGAAGGAGATTAAACTAAATAATAATTATCAATAAGATATTAAACTAATAATATTTAGTAGGAGGGTTATTTATAATGTATAAGATATTAAACTAAATAATATTTAGAAGGATTATCTATAATTAATTAGAAGAGATTAAACTAAAATAATATAATTATCTATAAGAGATGGCCTAATATAATGACAAGTCACAACTCCCAAACTTGGATGACATCGCACTTCTTACGCAGCTTGAAAACATAACATACCTCGCCAGATCCCCAATTCCCTGAAATACATGTAAGTTGGAAAAATCAACAAAAATGTTGAGCGAGTTCATGTATAGTGAGTATGTAAAACCTTTGTAATATGAAAATCCCTGGTATGTAGCAAATAAGGAAATAAAGAGATCACCAATGGTTTGCAAGGCCATTTATATGTGTGAAGTGTAGTAGGAAGACTCAAACCTAGCAGATTTTTGCGTCGGGTACCAAGTCACCCCGAGGTCCATTCTGTTGGGCCTGGGGTTGGGCTCGCTACACCCAGATAGATCTACCGCTAAAGACCCTCGGTCCTACGATGAGGATTAATGGCCTCCAGTTCCCGCCTACCCACTCACATGATCTAAGTAGTAACCCTCCTTACGCTAACCATACCATGTAAAAAGTATTCGTAATCATAGTAACATGTATTTCACCCCCGAAGTATAAAAACTGAAAACAGTTAAGAGAAAAGGGGGACATGAACTCACTGAAGTGCGTCTCGAAATAGTAAATCCCAAATCAACCTGCTGCGTGACGACCTACACGTACTAACTTCTATTAGACGGACGGACATGCCTTGGCTTAAGGTTTAACGTTTTTGGGAAATAGTTAGGCAACTATTTCGTATTTCCACTTCTTAATTATTTAATAATTATATTCATTTCCAAGGGTGGGGGTTTTAATACATGTGCGTTGTTGTAATTCCAAAAATATATTATTAAGTCTCACTTAATAAAGTATATTTTTATTCATTTGTCTAAAATATTCTATCTCCAAAATATACATATTTTTCTCAAAAATATTATATTTTATTCCATACAATTTTCCAAAATAATACTTTTATCAAAATGCGCTTTCAAGAGTATTTTTCCGAAAATACATAAGTCACATTTACAGTTCGGGTGGTAATAATAATACCGGTGTAACTTAGACATTTATTTGTGAAGGCGTTGGTATTATTTTGGAGTCGTTACTTCATGATATTTTCCAGGTTATATTATTTTTACTCTAAAAATAATATATAGTTCACAAAATAATCATAAAATCTCACAAGCGTTTTACTATGAAATATATATTCTCAATATAAATTTAACAAGTTTCATTTACGAAAATCCACCTCCGACACTTGGTAATTTTGTAATAAAAATCATGGCGAAGTTTGTTTGGAAAACAAGTCAAAAATATATTTATAAACATTTGTCACCAAAATATTCTAAGTGTTATTTTCTGGAAAAATTTCGCCAGAGTTTCCTCTGTAACTGGAGGTGGCCACGCTTACTAGCGTATCATTTTCTTTTCAAAATTCAATCAACAATTTTCCAATCATCAATATTCATTGTTCAATCGTCAAACTAGTCAAAATAAGCATAAATCGCAAACACATGAACTTGTAAGTTGTGTAAAAGTATGTAGTAACTTTCTAACATTTTTAGTAGATCTTTCTATCTAAAAAAAATGAATCGGTTTCCTGAAAAACTTTATTTTTAAAGAAGATGTAACCTTACAACTTCTAGTCAAGAATTACGGAAATATTTCTTTGTTAAACCTTTTTGTTACACAAGTGTTTACACACTTGTTTGTTCACAAAAACACCTTTAGTTTATGAAAGATCCGGCTTTAAAATAAGACTTGTATATTTTACCTGGTTCTTCGAAAATACCACTTGTAGATCTTTAGATCTACTAGTTTAAAACTCTATTTTACAAGTAAGATCCTTTTTACACAAGTTCATGTCTATGTATGGAAAAGTTCATCATCTTTGTATCTTCTACACTTAACATATTGCTAGTTCATGTTCCATGAACATGATCTAGCGTGGTTAGATGACGATCCGTTCCACTACTAGCAACCAACAGCATAAAATAACCATAACTAAACAAGATTCACAAGTTTTACACCATTATTTACCCTTTAACCATCTAGTTTATCATTCTTGCAAGACTTTATGCTTTGATCTTAAGTGTTCTCGAGTTTTAACCGTTAAACTTCTTATTAACCACGTTAATCATGAACAAGGAAGTGTGTAGAAGCACTTACTACTAGCTCAAGGCTAGGGAAGAGTCAAAGCGAAAACTAGGTGGATAAAAGCAACGTAGTGAGGTCCTTGAGATTCCGTAAGCACCGAGCTTGGTTGTTGATCTTAGTGCGCCTTTGTGTGTATGAGAATGGCTTGAAAGAAGCTTGATGGTAGTGATGGTGATGATGGTTGTGTCCGGCCGAAGGTAGCCAAGAAGGAAAGAGGAGAGAGTTTTTGAGTTGGTGAAATGAAACTCTTATCCCTTGTGTTTACTTATAACCTCTAATCACCATTAACCAATAGATAAAGTGTCTCCTAGATATTTAGCAAGATGATTATAATAATCAACAAATGGTGAAGTGTGTGTCCCACATGGGGACCGATCGGATCAATGGGGGGGGGGGGTTATGGTTTGATTTGAACCATGTAGTTAGGTGCTAGTTATGCTTAGTTAGATTTCTAAATTAGTTATTAGTGTGTTAAGTAATATAACGGGTGTTCGGGGACCCTAACTAGCTCAGAAAAGGAAAAACAATGTCATTGACAATATTTTTATGTTCCGGGTAAAGTCCGGTTGTTCGGTTGGATATTAATCCGTTAAAGTGCTAAATAAGCATTTAAAGCGTCTTTAATATCATTTTTAGTGACACAATGAATTCCTGACACTTTGGAAAGTGTCTAGTATTATTTTTCCATGTTTTTGCACTTTACTAGTTAGCTTAAATGCTGAATAAGTGCAGGATTTTGTAATTAAAGCATGTTTTAGGCACATCTGGTCACTATAACTATCACCTAGTGACGCAGTTTAACAATCCTCACCTCCCCACACTCCCTACTAGTGTAGTAAACTATTCCCGGTTCATACTGGCCTCAGAGACAGTGTCTGTCTAGTGCTGGCTATGTCAGCATGTTTACTGGGTTATCCGTATAGTGTGCTCACTGTGCTTTTGTGCATCAAGGTTGTCACTGATGTTTGTGTGTAAGTAATAGAGTGACAGTAATAAAGTATGATGCATGAATATGTATGTATCAGAAATCAAGAAGCAGTTTAACCACAGTTGTGAGCTAGCACAGTAATTAAGCATTAATTAAATATTAATTAATTCGCACGGATACCTGGTTTGGTGAGGGTTGTCACAACAGAGCTACTTCTTCCTAGCCAAAATCTACTTGTAAACATTCATAAACCGTATTCTACATTCATTCAAACAGAATCATAATCAAAACTTCGAATCCAAAACATGTCATAAAACCCTAGCAAATCATACGAAAGAATACCTTCTAAAGATCGGAACTCTCTTTTGCGTATCATCTCCAACAACTCCGTCACCTATTTAGATGTTGTTAATATGTTTAAAATGGCTTACGAATCAAACTATCAACAAAACAACAATCTATCATTATACATTCTCCTCTTCCTTACGACACCTCTGTTCCTCCTTCTGCTTGTAATTCAGCTCCTTCTTTCGAGCACTTCATCAAAATAAAACGAATAAAGCTTGATCGGTCAGCTGATCATTACACCTTTTGATCGGGAAAAAATGAAAGAAAAGATAGCTGATCATTACACCTTTTGATCGGTCAGCTGATCATTACATAGTCAATGAAATCAGTTATTGAGCACTGTCGTAGATAAGTTGTATTGTTTATCTTTGAACACTCTTCTAGTTCCAACGGCTTTTCTTGTTTGGAAGCACTTTGCCTGCACAACACAAGCACTTTTCTCGTAGATGACAACTTTTGACGAATCCTCTTGTCTTTTGGGATAGTTACATCTTTGTCTGACTCGCTATATCTGATTGACTGCCTCCTTCGCCGAGCAATAGCTGTGACATGTTGAATACGCTGTTTTTTTTAAAAACATCTGGTCAACAGATGCAAGTATGCAACTGGAGCCTCTACCGTATCAACTTCTCTTCTTTTTAACGACACCTTTCCTGTTCTTTTCACTACATCAGTTTGATGTTTTGTGTTTCTGCTGTTATACATACGTTGCAGATCAGCGTACATCTACTGCAGAATACATCCGTTGCTGTTATACACTGTCTGTTTGGTGTTTGTCGCTGGCTCGTTTGTGAAATCGAAACAGAATTAAAAGATCAGTTGCTGAAATCGTTATCATTCGCAGTGCAGATATCCATCTCAAAAGTGTTCAGTAGTTGTTTAGTTCGTCTGCAGATTTGTTCATTTGCCGATACGTTATTCGTCTTCGTTGTTTGTTCATTTACTGTCCAAACTAATTCATTCGCTGAAATTTGCGTGCAGTAGCAGAAAAGAATTCATTCGTTGTTGTGTAGTGTATTCACTGTTGTCTAGTTCATCCGCTAAATGGGTTTTTCACTCGTTGAAATAGGTTTAAAAATCAACAACTGAATTGCGCGCAGAATTGAACATAGTTCATTTGTTTGACATAATTAGTTTGTCCATTCGCTGAGTTTGCATAAATATGTGATTCTGAATTGATATATCTGAACCGAGTGGATTTTTGTGTTATTCGTAAACTGAAGTTCAGCCGCAGTTTGACCTTGATGCGCAATTCAGTTCGCTGATCTGTTATGCGCTGTAAAAAAGTATACAAATTGTTCAAAAAAGTATAAATAAAATGGTCACTATCATAAGGTCCAAGTCAAATAATGTGTGTTATTAAATGAAGCTTTAGTTTAATGGAGAAACTAACCGAATAGACAGCAAACATGTGCTCAAATGGATAGTAACTGATAGACATTACAAATGGGTGAAAGAACTCGTCCTCAGCCAACGATCGAGCATGCCTCGAGGAAACTTCCAAAAGTAGCAAATAATAAAATAAGATATCATGACACGTGAAATGAAAATAATAAAATAATTATCAGTTCAGCATACCTGCTGAAGCGTCACAGATGCCTTGTGAGGCATTATTTTGAGCTAATTTTGCAGCCTCCAGAGAAAACTTGACCTGCTCAAATAGGAAAGAAACCCACATATGTAATTGCTCACATATCATGAAATATTGAAATCTATTGCGCTATTTTTCTTCATATATATTGCATCCTATAGACTGACCTGTTTTCCAGTCTCATCCTTAATGATCATTCTTGGTAGTGATTGGACCTGCATAGAGTTTATTTTTTTTTCTTAAACGCAGATAGTTGATTGAAGTCTGCAAATGTATTTGAGAACTTTCAATATTACCAATCTTGAAAGTGATCCAAGCGTTGTACCACACGGTCTCGGTTGGATGCCCTTTATGCAATTTCTAAAATGTAGATCAAAATGTAGCATCATCGTCATTATTTCTTAGAGTACAAGCTTTCAAGCTTGCCAAACCAAACACCTGTATTAAGTGCATTCAGTTTTATTAAAACAAAATTAGGAGACAATATTTGAATTAACGTGGAAATGACGAAGAGGGTTTGATCTTGTGCATCGTCCTTGAAAGCAGAGACTGCCGTCCTATGCGGTCATCTACATACGAATAAGCTCCTACTTTAAGTTTAATATAAATGATACCAGATTTAAACGGGTTATTCTTGTCCTCAGAATTCCACCATGGTTTCCCTGTAGATCAATAAGAATCTGAATGATCAATAAGCTATTAACAATAAGCATCTTCCAAGAAAGCATCTAAATGATCAATAAGCTATTAACAATAAGCATCTGATTAAATCTTACCGCTTTGATCACTCTCCATGTGGATTCAAATGGATAAACCTCAATGGATTCAGCGATAGGTTTCTCTTCTAGCAACATTTGCACACAACCAGCTGCCGAAATATTTATATTCGAAATAAGCAACATGTATGTTTGTATATATACCTGGTATCAACAAACAACAACAAAATAAGTTCAAATGATAACTTAATTGACGATTAACGGAATATTATTAGGAAACTGACCGTGATTTGGTGGCGATATTGGCTGCGTAAGAATAAAAGAAAGATATGATTGAGTACATAAAGAACATACGGTTAGTTATCAACTTCTGGAGACTTTTATATCTCAACTGATGTTATCAAAATATATATATAGCCTTTCTTAAAGTCCTCTTTCTCATATAAACAAATCATACATTCATATCAGGAATCTAAAGCAACAATATCAACATATATATACATATAAACAAATCATACATTCAAATCCACCAAAATCCTTTCCTCAATTACGTTTCAGAGCTCCGCGAGCAGCTTCCACAACAATATCAACATCTTCATCTATATGCACACACACAACTTCAATTTCCCCAATCTTCTCCTCTAGTCCATCTCCATCTCTCAATTCGCATGCATACGGCACTTGTTTTCCTTCAAAATTGAAGAATTAGGGCACAGATCGAGCAATCATTGGGGAAAAGATGTAATTGACGGAGAGATTTGACGAATTGCATCCGCCTAGGGTTTGAATTCTCTGATTGAATACTTCATTTAGGGTTTGGTGGTTTCTAATTGTTTCGTATGGATGAGAGGTGCATTGGATCGAACTAAAACTTTTGAAAATGAGTTTTTGAGAGAGAGAGAGTTGAGCTTTTTATACTCTGTTGTGTAAAATTTGAATTTCGAGCCTTGTTTAAATTTTGAATCTGGAGCCAAAATTTTGATGGGCAGTGGTTTTGAAGGCAGTGGTTTTGATGAACAATGACAACCCTTTGCCCTTTTGAATGAGGGCAGAGCTTTGAAAAGGTGATTGTGGGCCAGAATTTGAATTTTAAAGTCTTTTAATATTAAGCTTTATGATGGAATAATGACATAAGAAAAGCATTGTTGGACAGTCTCTCTGGCTGACACATCAGCTTTTCTTATGTCATTAAGATTTCTCCTTTTATAGAAAGTATAGATAGATAGATAGATTGATACAACAAATAAAAAGTTATAAATAAAAGTATAAAGTTTAGGGGTTAAAAAATACTAAAACTTAATTAGTTATCTATAATCTATAATACTATATAAAGCATTTCACATGTACAAAATAGTAATTTAACTTTCATTTTTTAAGATGGCAGACTAAAAGTCTCAAACAAAACCCTATATTTTTACATTTTTCTTCCCATTCTGCCCTTCTTTCCCTACACCAAACCCTCAGAATGTTATCATCAGTTTCTCAACTCAATCGTTCCCTTCAATCGTTGCCCTTTGATTCCTGAGATAGAGTCTTTCGTTTACTTCAATTGAATGTCCAAATTGATGACATTAATTGTCATCAGTTTACTACAACTGAATAGTCATCAGTTTACTTCAATTGAATAGGAGATAGAATTTCACAATTGCTCTTTCTCTCTTTATCACTAATTCAAACCGTAGTGAATTTTGTAATAACCCTAAATCTCCTTATGTCTTTATTACTAATCTAAACCAGATTTCGAGGTAAGTTTTTGAGTTTTCGTTATTTCTTTAACTTCGATTCAGTTGTTTTATCAATCTTGTTGATCTGACCATCGATTTGTAATTTCCATTGGGGTTGGTGTCCCCTGGTGATTGACACATATGTGATTAACGGTACATACAAAAAGGATTTATTGAAAACAATGATACTACTGTTCAAGTTACCAATTGGATGTTTATGCATTTTTATAGTCAGGTGTGTTTATAATATCATGTTGTTGTGTTGTCTGTAATATATTATGACCCATTTTTATTAGTTATTTCATCATCTCTGTATAGCTATAATAATGTTGACGCATATCCTAACCTCTATTGTGTTTGCTTTGATTTGTATTTCATCTTCTTAACAGTCGAGGTTTGATATCTTGAAAATTCATTCAAGAAAAATGAATTTAATGCGCGGCATTGATCTGAAAAAAATTGTTGAGAAAATGAACGGTGCTTCAGGTGCAGAACTGAAGGTTAGTTATTGACTTGATTCTTAATAATAATCCATTTCTTTTTAAAGTTATTATTTGATTATTATAAATGCGTTATTATTTTGTAGGCGGTCTGCACAGAGGCAGGGATGTTTGCATTGAGAGAACGGAGAGTCCATGTGACACAAGAAGATTTCGAGATGGCAGTTGCCAAAGTCATGAAAAAGGAAACCGAAAAAAACATGTCACTCCGCAAGCTCTGGAAATAAACGTTACTGTTTTTTTTTATTTACTGTAATTCTGGAATTATATGTCTCGAAACGGAGATTGAAGAACCACAACATTAGTCTTTAAACTATGGTTCATTCACACACTTTAAAGTTGCAGAGACATGTTCATCTTCTCAGTTAAGTTTCTGATCCCTCATGAAGCCCTTTGCTTAAACCGTGCACGTCGGAGTCCGATCAGTACATATAGACGGAAGGAAAATCAACTTAGTCGCCACCACCGCTACTCCGAAGGTATATGATTTTCAGTGTTTCTAATAGGTTAATTGATTTCACTTGTTACGTTTGTTATGATTTTTTTTTTGAATAAAGAAATTAGGATATGTATGCATTAGATGTACGGTTCTAAGATACCTCTACCCATTTGACCCATTCCCTTTAAATCTTTTTTTTTATATGATCTGTTTAACATTAAAAATAAATAAAAGTGATAAACTATTAAGTAAATGCGTTGAAATTGTCACCTTTGCAGGTGGTGAATATAGATAATGATAGGAGCAGAAGGTGAATATTGAGCTCTAATCAATGGTGTTAAAAGCGGTTTGTCTCTTTTTTCGTGTAATCATTTGTTCAGCAAAACAGAGGAGTTATGCAGTATTGTCTAAACAAAAGATTTGAGTCATAGTCATTTTCACTTTTGTTTTCGTTTTAAAGTATTGGTTTTTGATTGATGACTTTAGAAAAGAACAAACGTTGCACTAAATCTATAGCAATTACTTATTTTATCTAAACGTGAATTTCTAAAATGTATAACCACGTAGACCAGTTTTTATATGAGTTAATTATTCCTAAATATTTACCATTTCTGTATAGGTTGCTTTTCAAAAAGGACATTATGTTAAATTTAAATCATTTTCATGTTGATTGTTAAAATAATAACATTTTATTACTAAAGGTACTTTGGTTTAACTAACTAAAGCATGGTTTGTCTATATTAAATGGGTAATCTTTTGAAACTATAGAATACAAATTCCTACCATCACAGTTTTATGTTTTTGAGTGTTTTAGGTTTTGATACCCTCCAAAACATGCATTCATGGTGTACTATATTCATGGGCCTGATTTTCGAGTAAACATACTCTAATTGTGCAAATATAGGTCTATTTAATGCCTTGTGGGAAGCTAAATACCAACATGATATGTTATTGGTGTTTTTAACAGGAAGATCACCTACTTTATACAAGTAGTTAAGGAAGGAAAAACCCATGTTAACCCCTGATATTACAGTTATGTCGGTTAGTATCGAGATAACGTATGGTATTGCAATGGTTCTGGATGAGGGCTGGGCCGACTTTTTGAATCATAAAAATGGGACAAAAAGATAGTTAAAAAGGAAACAAGCAAGATTCTTGAACTCACTCTCCAGGTATGGTTTCTCATCGTATTTGATGTTAACTGATTTAGAAGGGTATTAAGGAGATTGCACCCTTTTGATGCGTGTTTAGAACTGTCCAGGCTTGTTAATTTGTTAAAAAAGTTGGTTATTTATTTTGGCAATGCAGTTTGAAAAAAAAGGGCAGCACCCTTACAAAGCTAGCATCTATGTTAAGAAAGAGGAGGCTCAAGAAATAATGAAAAATCTTTCCAAAAGTATGGTCAAACGAGGGGTAAGTGTATTTTTTTCCATCTCACTAATTAAGTTACTCGATGATATGTTTAAATTCTTATTGTATCATTAATTTTTTGGTTGTCAACACGGGACCCACCGAAAAGAGAAGAGAACATCAAAAATAACTCGAATCTGATAAAGACTTCTGGGGAAAGGATCATGTTTGCATCCTTAACTGCCACAAAAGCTGAAGATATTGATCATATGTTGATAGATAATGAATCTGGATCTTCTAGCTACTCTGAAAATGAGTATATCCACCGTTGTAAAACCGCCATCATCACGGAGGAACAACTACTCAAGGAAAAGTGTCGACCAATCCATCGCCACCATTCCAGTTTGTTGAAAGAGTACTGATTGTTTTGAAGCCCCAAGGAAAAGCACAAGCAACAAAGATATAGATTGGTGGGATATGGTGATTTTGTAGCAAGTAACGATGGGTGTAAGGCTAAAGGTATGATTTTTGATATGGGTCGGGTGAAGTTTTTAACCAAAACTACCTAACCGATTGGACAAGTTCCGCCGGAGAAAATAAATTAACGTGATCATGGCAAGTGTTTCAAGAAGAGTCACGCTAATTTATCTCATGGTCAAAACACCGCCACGAGCTTTGTTGTCTTTATCCTCATGCCTATCCATTTAACAGCTTTATTTAATATATTAACATGATCTTTTAACGCCCCGCTTGCGGTATGCTCATATAATGTATATATGCGTGGGCGCTCGGGGGGCAAAAGTGAAAGTGCACTAATTTTAACGTTATTTTACTAATTTCGTGAAAATAACGTTAAAAGAGGGGGACGGTTAATCATGCATCATGTGGTGGCGTTGATAGCCAAAAGACAAGGGGGTGCATGCACTAATCGGCGTTTGTCTCAATTGCTGAGTGTTATGTGCCTTATGTCCAAGGCTTGATGCAAAACCACAATTGAGCCGGGGGTCTCATTGGAAGCAGCCTCTCTATTCCTACAAGGTAGAGGTAAGGCTGTCTACATCTCACCCTCCTCAGACCCTACCTTAGCTTTGCTATTGGTGGGATATACTGAGTATGATGATGATGATGACTTTAAAAATATAGCGTCTTTGTTTTTTTATGATTTACAAACATCTTTGTGATCCACAATTTTTAGACATTATGTGGATAACTTAACACTATATTAAAGTAAATCCTTTCCAGGTATCTATTTTATGAAGACGACTTTTGACAAGGCGTTGCGGCTAACACTAGAGTAAAAAAGGATGAGCTTCTGAAGACGACTTTTGACAAGGCCTTGAGTGTGTTTTAGCTCCATGAAGGTGTATAACCATAGAAGAGCGAACACAAAGAGGTCAGTCAACAAATGTAAGTCATGTAGTGGTAATAATGTTGTCATTTTTATCTCTCTTTATCTACCACTTCTGAATTTTATAGCTCCAACAAAACTTGAATATAGCGAGGTCAATTTTTTTATGTTATCCAATTAAGGATGTAAATGAGTTAAGCTACTCATGGGCTGCTTGAGATTGGCTCACTAGATAAATAAAAATGTTGAAGTATACTATATAATGTTTATCATAAGGGTTTCCTTGTTTATCATAAGGGTCTCCCGTGCGTTGCAGCTGCGAAGCGCGAGTGCTTACACACACACAACGTATATATGATTTTTAACGTTTTTAGGTTTGAATTATGTTCTCAGCCCATATTGTCAACTCCCCTGCAACGCGCGGGTTCCCCACTAGTAACAATTAATTGTTAACACTTGCTTTAGTTATTAACTTAATCACAAAAAGTATTACATTTTCTTTTAATATGTTTGGATATAATGTATCACAGTGACGAAACCAGAACTTTTACACCCTCACCCGCTAATGTGTAAGGATTAATATTTTTTTTACCAATCCATATACCATAACTCAATGAGTATAAAAACCATTGTTAATTAAAATTTTCTTTTATTCTCAAGTTGATGTGAACGACCCATTTTTTATTCACGGGATTTAATATACGATTTGATACTATACATATTCTAAAAGTATGGATCAGTGAGAAACTAACTATAAACAAGGGTTAGGATATAATAGGAAGTTTATTTGGGTAAGAACCTAGGAAGTAATCTTGACCATCCATTTATTTAAGGGTTAATGGATTTAAACACCCCCAACTATTGCCATTTGGCCGATGGCACTCTTGTAACATCTGTGCTTGTAATCATTGTGAACAGTTCTATTATCAATAAAACAATGTTATTTGATCCCAATGTTTGTTTGGTTGTTTTTTACATTTTTCATGTTTTGACTTTTATTCAATTTCAAACTCTATATCGCTTTCTGGAGAGTTATACGCAAACTGATGCGTAAACGTAATCAGTTTAATGCGACAAATACTCCGAAACATCAACATATACTCAACATACCTTAAATAACCTTTACATAACTTAGAAATAAGTTTTGAAGGCTTTGGTATGGCAAAAACAAGTTAATTCGCTTACAGGGACTAAACTTGACAAACTGTGAAAGTATGCCAATTTGAACTGTAACGAACATTCCGGAACATGACCATAAGTTAAACATACCATAAATATCCTTTACATAGATTAGAAAAAGGCTTTGAGGGGTTCGGTATGCCAAAATAAACTTTTGGGGTCATTCAGGGACTAAAAGCGTCAAAAAGTGCACAAGTTTGCATTTTCGCGCATAACTTACGTTCTGAATACATCCGGACATCCAAAAATTTATGTAAGCACTAAAATATTTTATTTTAGTGTTTGGAATAAGAAAAATCCATTCGTCACGCCATTTGGATCATTTTTCGCGCTTATGCGCATTCCGTCGTAATTAACCGAACAACGTAACGGTACGACTAAACGAACCGACACCCGAGATATTTTTGAACACATTTTAAGTTCCCTATACTTTAACTTCATTTTAGAGCTTTGAAATGGGGTTAACGGGGCTTAAACGTGTCAAAAAACGCATCGAAAACCAAGTTTTGAGGTTGTAGGGACTGAAACTGTAAATCTGCCAAACTAGGTCCTTAAGTAGGGGCCAGATGCATCAAAACGTTTTTTTTTTTCAGCTTTTAACAGCCCTTAACACTCTCCAAAGGCCAAGTGCCAAGTGTCAAACTCTTATGGTGGATGGCAAATGAGTTACCACAAATTTCCAACAAGTGTACG
>JARYGA010060124.1:143542-179448 GCA_030545235.1 Helianthus tuberosus | reverse complement strand
AATAGATAAGAGTTCCAATCGTGTATATGTATTTAAATACATGTAAGTAAACAAACATAAAAGACTGGTATAATGTGTTACTTATATTTGTTTTGTAACTAGTTGACTATGGAAAAAGAGTTGTAGAAAAAATAATGTGCGGAATAGTTTTACATGTTTTGTTTATCTATTAACATACTACAAGAGAGTTTTATGAAAGTCACGAAACGGAAAAGTGAACAACGTGACTTGAATTAATGGAATCTTACGTCATCAATCAGTTATGACTCCAAACAGTAGAAGCATGCCCGAACACTGTCTACTGTTTTACTGTAGTTGATTATCTGATCTGCTTAATATGATATAATATAACATAGTTTATACATATACTTTTGTAATCAGAAGAATTAGAAAACCCAAATGAGAAGAATAGAGTACCTCACAGCTGATTCAAGTGTTCCTTCAGGCATGTACAGAAATGGTGATACTCTGAAATTTGGCTCATCGCTGTGCCTCAGTGCCGAACCCAATTCATCCATCACATACCTACAAAAAAAACATCAAAAGGTCAATTCAAAACTGTGTGTGCATGTATTCTCAATGAAGATATATGTTTAAACAAACAATTAACAGTTAAAGGGCAATGAACTGAGACACATACCATATAGATGTCTCGTCAATCTTCTCTTCATCTGCTAATCTATACGACATTAAGTATAACCACATCGCATTCAACACACGATCAAGTAACGGTTCATCGGCAGTCCATTCAGGAAGACGGGGAGGAAGCACTGAATCAATCACACCCTTTCCAGATTCTAGAATTTTTGTAGTATTTACACCGTTTAATAAAGAAAGACTAGGAATAGATTCAGCAATCTCGACCGCATTGTCTCCAAGAGGACCGGGAATATCCACCTGTCACATAGCAAATATTAACATAATAAAAACATTTGAAGCTTAAAAAGTAAAAAAAAAAAAAAAAAAAAAAAAAAAAGGCATTCTGAATAAAGGTACCTCCAGTGTATTTAAGCTGGTAAAAACTTTTAAAAGTTCCCGTAAATCGAAAACAGAATGATCGTTTAGCGGATTGCCTCGAAGATTTAAATAGGAAAGAGATGGCATGGCTTCAGGTGAAAATGCCTGAAATATAAGATAATATGTTATTAAACCGTATTAAACATAAAAACAAATGTAAAGATGAACCGATGTCCGATTATAGTATTATACCTTGTTTTGTAAGCTGTAAATATGCCTATTTGAAAGGTCGAGAGAGGTCAAACCCTGCAAAGACCGGTCAGCGTCAAGTCCGCAGCCTGGATTTTCTTCGTCATAAATTCCTCCACAAAAACCCAAGGCCCAGCCCGTATAGTTTCGCGTAAAAGACGAGTTCAGAATTTCAAGACTCGGGCAATTATGAATAACAGCTTCTGCAACAGAATCATCACTACAGACAAAATAGTGAAATACTTCAGTCTCTGTTAAGCTTACAGCTATGAATTTATAAATATAATCTAATACGCAACGAAGAAACTCACAAGTTCTGTAGAATCGGGTTATTGTTTAGCCAGAGAGCTTTAAGGTGCTTAAGCTTCACGATTTCGTTAATTATAGTCTCGAGAGACTTGAGTTTGTTGTCGCACAGACTAAGCGCAATCAAGCCCTATAAAATTTAGTGCAGCATAAAAGTAAAACTGTTGCTCGATATTACAGCATGTTGTCGATAAAATAGAAAAGAAATTGGCATGTATGGAATGATTACGTACAGGAAATTTATTAGGCAAATCAAGTGATAGAAAAAGATCATCGTCAATGTCGAGATCTTCGAGTTCCAACCACACGACTGCCTCAGGGCCCTCCTTTTTAACCTTTTGTACTTCTCTCTCCACGATTTCCATTACATCCAATTTGTTATTTTTTGATTCACAACCGTCGTTATCTGCGTCTTCAACATCTGAATTCAAATCAATATCTACACACATCAATGAAGCCATTCTTTCTACCAACCCTGGAACTTCTTGCAGCTGTTAAAGCAATAAATATAGTTCTAATTAATAGAGATCAAACAACATAACGGACCAGTATGAATTACGCGTGTTTTATGTATGCAATAGAATATCAATTCACTTATACTGTAATTTTAAACAAAACTAAGCAGAAATATGCGGGTGTAAACCAGCCAAGCCGCTTGTGAGCTACTTGAGATCGGCTCACTAAAAGCTCAAATCAAGCCAAGCTTATAATAGGGCCCATTTAATAAACGAGCCAAGCCCAAGCTTCACATATGAACTCAAGCCGAGACAACGGGTGAACCTAAACGAGCATTTTATTTATATAAATTTTATTTAATCTATTAAAATATAAATAACTATTATCATTATATATAACATTATTATAAAATAACTAGCAGTCTTAATTCGCGAATAATCAGTAATTGGTAGTTAACTAATTAAATTTCACCTAGTCTGACTCAAAATCAGTCAAAATCTTTGAAGCATTTGAAAACTTGTACTTATTAATCCAATCCAACTAATAAGCTTGAAAAAAAATAATATAAAATTTTAAAGTAACATGTAAGTGTGTGTATATAAGTTTGCAAAATTACATATAAAATTCCAATCCAATTAATCGCTATTAATTGTGAATTTGTGAGTCTAGCGATTTTTACAAGCATGATCATTAGATAATAAACTACACTGTATATAAAAAGTATAATAATTATAAATATATAAACATAACTAAAACACAAAACAGATGGAATTTCATTTCAGTAATCATATATATATTTATTAACCTGTTTTGGGGCATCTGAAAGGCGAAATGAGAAAGCATGATCAACTAAAAAGATGTTGGATTCCTGTCCCATGGAATCAGAAGCCGTAAAAACGAGACGCCGTTGACGGCCATCCTCAACGGGCTCCACCTGGAAGTAGTTTCCGCCGTCGAATGTTTCAGTAGACAGTTTTTCAAAGAGTTTCCGGTAGAGTGAATTAGGTATACCGGCAGCTGCCAGTAGGAGGCCGTGAACCTTCACGAAATCTTCCAACGTTTGGATACCTCCGGCTGGGTTAGCCATAGCGGAACGAAGGCGGTTTGTTTGGGTTCGCTGTGGTTGTGCCGGCGAGGGTTTAACCTCCGGCACAAAAGAGTTGGAAATTGATTGGGTTGGGTTATAGATTTGGGCCTTAAAGTTTAAGCCCGTAATTTAATTGTGAGTTGTTTGTTACAACCTTGTTTAAGTCGGTTTTTAGAACTAGTGGGATTTTCTCGGACTGCACGGTAGAAATTCGGTTGGTGTTGATTCGGTTTGTTACAATATTGACACTCGGTATAGCGAATGAAAGAAAAAAGACAGAAAATAAAGTCATGATACGCCCAAGAAGATAGCGACACATGTTTTACATTGATTGAAACTCATAAAAACAAATAGCAGCACTTGTTCCAATAAATACCAACTTGTGGGTTAAATTCGATGTTCAAATATGTTTAATTGGTTGTTTATTGGTTTTTGGTTTAGAACTTTAAGACTTTGATTGGGTTGGCTATGCTTTACGGATTTGAGCCTGTGAAAAATTTAAGCCCCCAATTAAATTGTGGATCGCCCTATCCGACTAATAAAATGCATGTATTATTATAAAGGGTGGGGTTCGGCTACAAAGTCCATTTTTCCTACAAAGTGTACAAAGTCATAAAACACTACAATTTCAACTATAAAACACACTCAAAACCCACAAATAATATGGTGAATATCATTAAAACACAATATCCAAACCCTAACAGTCCTTAAAAACTTCAAACACACCATCATACGACTGAGAATATAAAACACAACATGATAATCAACATAAAACACACTAATATCAGTCATTCGATAATCAAAGGCTTATCATCCAAAACACAACACAAAATCCACAAATATGGTGTTTTAGTAATCTCCACTATGTTATTTGTGGGTTTTAAGTGTGTTTTATGGTTGACATTATGGTGTTTTATGACTTTTTACACTTTGTAGGAAAAATGGACTTTGTAGCCAACTCTCACCCTTATTATAAATGTATATAATTCGAATAAAAGGGTCGGTGTGAATACTTAAAACAATATTTAAATTGGGCCCGTTTAATATTTTCGATTTTTTAAGTATAATTCAATAACGAACACTCAAAGTCTCTATTGGAGGTTTGTGAGCTCCATGGAAGGACATGTGTAGAGGGCAATGAATTGAGGGGGAGAGAAACTTTATCATCATAAGGTGGTAGATCCGTAGATGTGAAATTGATTGATTAGTGGCGGACCCATTAATTATTTTCTAGGAGTGCGAACAAAGGCTCAACCAAGATTTCAAGGGCGCGATTGAAATTTTTGCCTATAAGATACGCTAAAAACATTTGTTCAATGGGTGCGCCCGCTCACCCACCACAACACCTAAGTCCGCCCCTACGATTGATACCAATACATTTGAATGTGTGTATACTCGGAATCTTATAAAGTATCTTATCTTATAAAAGTTATAAATGAAAAACAAAATTTTGGTTCAACTAATCAGTTTTCGGTTAATCAGATCGATTAATCGGTTAGATTAACGATTTTTGGTTCGGTTCATATAATTTTGGTTAATAACCAAAACCAAACCTGAGCTAAAACTTTTGCTTAGAAATGCATGCAATTGAGTTTAAATACACGCAAATAAATGTATTAACACTTGAAATGGATGTATAAATACATGAAATGAAGGTATCAAATATAAAATGCATGAACTGGAGATATAAAAGCTAAAAATAAATGAAAGTATGACATGTTCTGTTCGGTTAATTTGGTTAAATGAGGGTACAAAAAGACGATAATTATTTTTTAGTTAATTCGGTTTTTGGTTAATCAATTATCAATCAGTGCAGTTTTTTGTTGATTTCAGTTCTGTTTCGTTTCGATTCCGTTTAATGAATCAGTTATTGCTCACTCATAGACACTGTACATCACGGAACAAATCATTTTTTTCATTAAAAAATAGAGTGAATTGCAAGTTTTGTCCTTTATCTTTAGACATTTTGCAAGTTTTGTCCTTTATGTTTAAAGTTGACGAGTTTTGTCCTTTATGTTTGAAAATCAAGCACGTTTTGTCCTTTGGGGCAAAACGTGCCTGATTTTTAAGGACAAAACGTGCTTGATTCTTTAAACATAAAGGACAAAACGTGCTTGATTTTTAAACATAAAAGACAAAACGTGCTTGATTTTTAAGGCCCAAAGGGTAAAACGTGCTTGATTTCAAACATAAAGGACAAAACTCGTCAACTTTAAACATAAAGGACAAAACTTGCAAAATGGCCTAAAGATAAAGGACAAAACTTGCAATTCACTCTTAAAAAATATATAACAATATTATACTCAAATTAAAGAGAATAAAATTCTCGTTTTCATGGTGTAAGTTTTAATATATATATATATATATATATATATATATATGACAAAGATCCGTTAGGAACCACCCCTTATTGCGAGAACCGCGAGAACCAATGTGAACACAACCAAAAATGCCTAAAAATAGCTAAAAAACACACAAAAATATTTTTTTTTAATATTTTTTATGCTAAAATCGCTACTTTTAGTAGCCAAAATTTTTTTAAATTTTTTAAAAAAAAATTTTTTGCTACTAAAAGTAGCGATTTTAATATAAAAATATTTAGATTTTTTTTTTATTTTTTTAGGTTTTTTTGGGGTTTAGTTTTTAGCATTTTAGCTTGGGGGTGGGGGGTTTAGGTTTTTGGGGGGTGGGGAGGGGGGGGGGGGTTAGGTTTTTTTTAGGTTTTTTTTGGGGTTTTAGTTTTTAGCATTTAGCTTGGGGGGTTAGGGTTTTTTTTTTTTTTTTTGGGGGGGGGGGGGGGGTGGGGGTTAGGTTTTTTTAGGGTTTTTTAGCTATTTTAGGTTGTGTTCACATTGGTTCTCGCGGTTCTCGCAATAAAGGTGGTTCTCGCATGAACCTTACCCAGTATATATATAAATTGACGAAAAAGTTATGGTCGTTTAAAAATCAAGGGGGTAATTAGTTTATAAAGGGATAAAGTGTAATTAATAATTTTTTAATCAGAATATGGTTAAAGATGAGGGGTTAAAATTTTAAACCAAGTTCACTATAACCAATAACTCTGATACCAATATGTCACACTCTCAAATTCCACATGCGGGGTTTTACCGCGAGGCGTGTGACAAACCAGAATCAAGCCACTAATCATGTTGAACCATTCAAAAATGATTGAAAAATACTTAACTACACATTTAACATGAATAGTGATAATATATTTAAATATTCGAAAACGAAAGTTTAAGTTTGACAGCGGAAGCTAAAAGTATAAAAACCCAGACATGGCAAAAACCCACAAGTGTTTTGCATAATAAAAGAAAACACTTTATTAAAGCAATGACACTCCAAGATGCAAGTCCCCATGTGTGTCGTACCTAGCGTCATGCGAAGCATGCTTAAGAACACATTGTCAGATCATAACATTTGAGTTAACAAAACGCGGAAGTTATAATCCTTAATGTGTGTTTGGTTCTTCATACGACTTGATCTTCATATAGACTTCCTTCAGTAATTCACCTAAGACACAAAATTATCAAATTGTTAGTTATATGGCGTTTAAATCATGCCTAAACAAATCCCGGATAAAATAATTAGTTATATGGCGTTTGAAACACAATAGTAGATAGTTTTCTTTAATTAGAAAACTTCACCAAATATAAAATTTAATATACCTTGTGATCCTCATGCATAGGAGATCATTAATTTCAATCCATGCATTAGATTCCAGTATTCTTAGCCTTTAGATTTGAAGATTATGAAGAACTAGGTCAAGATAATGTTCTTCCCTCTTTTTCTTGCTTCTGGGCGACGCGCACACACACATATCAGTGTGTGTTGTGTTTTAATCTTTCTATTTATTATAACTAGTTTTCAAATTGCTCCTATTTAGTCCCTCAACTTTGGTCTTACAATAAGGAACCACCAATTTATGTTTTTATCAATTACTCATGACAAATAAACTAGGTTAATTAATCCTAGTTATCACCTTTTATTCCATAACTCATGGAAACCGCACTAGTGGGTTAAAGATTCAAGTTTTAGGGCGTTACATTTTATCAATATATTGGATTTACACAGGTGAGAAACGGATGGAAACACCAAGGGGATTAGAACAAGGTATTCATAGAACAATAGAGTATTCATGTGATGTTATAGCTTTCTTTGATTTTGGATTAAAGTTTTATCCTCAATAATATATAAATTGGCTATGGGTTTGTTTAAATTTTCTTGAGTATTGGAATATATTTATCTATTTCCTTTATTGATTCACTTTATATCTCTACAAATGAGACACTTAATGAAGGTTGTACAAGTGCACACTTTATGTTTATCATCTTTTTGCTTCTTTTCTTGTTCTAATTGTGTTATTACATGTTTATTTTATTTTTAATGACCATGTTTTTTTATTATTGTATCGTATTTTTCTTATGTGATGAATTTTACCCGACCCGAACCGTCGGATCAGCCCAATTTTTTTTTACATTCGGTCCTATTATATTAGAGTATCTTAAAAATTGAACCCACTGAAAAAAATTCCTGGATCCGCCACTGCCAACACTCCAAGTGTAAGCATGAGGGCATCCTTCCATGCAGCAAAGTTATCACCAGTCAAAGGTGGAATTCCTTGATTGGGTGCTGATAGTGGAAATAAGATGAGCAAGTTATGATACTAAGAAAGAAGTCTTAATGTGATCTAAGGGCATGTTATACTAAGGCATGCATAAATAATGACCATTATAATTATGAAGCTGTGATAATGTCTATTACTAACATCAAAATAATAGACTTAGGAAAATTCTATTTAAATGAAGACAAATCAGCTTTGGCCAGAAGTGTAATCATTTAAATATGTGTGCAAAGTAATTGTGACAAATCAGCTTTGGCCAGAAATGAGACAATCACTTTAGTTATGCACTTGTCAACTCATGCTAAACATAAATGAATTAAATCAGCTTTGGCCAGAATTAAGACATTTCACGTTTGTAATGCATACTTAACATAACTTTTTATAATACTTGAACAATAAATAGATGTATTAAATCAGCTTTGGCCAGAATTAATACATCAAAAGCTCATTCAAGTTAAGCTATATTTTGGTTTTGCAAAAATTATCTGATTCTGATTAATTAAGTAAGTAAGTGTTAACAAAACCAAGTATTTAATAGCAAACCACCTGTTAGCGCGGATCGAACTAGATCACATTAAACAGCCTAAATAATGAGGTCTCGAGTTGGGTCTCGAGTCAGGTCTCGAGTCAGTATGTTTTATGAGATCTCGACTCCATAATGAGATCTCTAGTCGCAAACATGGTCTCGAGTGCCTTTAGTCGAAAACGCAGTGATCTCGAGTCGAGACCGTTGTCTCGAGTTGTGAAGTTTTAAGCCCTTATGGTCTCGAGTCGAGACCTTGTAGTCTCGAGTCGAGACCTGATGGTCTCGAGTTGTAGACTTCTGATCTCGAGTTATAGACTTCTGATGACCTTTATGATTTCGAGTCGAGACCTGATGGTCTCTAGTCGAGATCTAATGGTCTCTAGTCCTCTGTTAACAGCTGCTGATTGTGATAAAAACTGAAACTCGAAATTTAAGGGATTGTGGAGATAATGTTTCCTGTTTTATTTCTGATCTAAACTTATCACAATATTTCGAAAATAATAACTGAATATCTTTAACAGTTTTCGAAATTTCTAATAGATAAAATTAAGATCAAAACATTAAAAACACCCATCAATCCAAATTAGATTCCAAACTAATGGAATTTTCGAGTTTTTTATTTAGAACAGTTGATGAACCCTAAGAAAATAAGAACATAATCTGGAAATCCGAAACCTGATTTTAATGGTTTTGTAATGGATTTCGTGACAATAGGTTTAATCCTTTATGATTTCGAGTCGATTTATCAATTAACAACTTCCGAAAACAGGGATTTCGGTCATAAACAACTCGAAAACAGTTTTGGTTTTAATGCTTTAAAACTTCCGTTTTCCAGATTTTTTTTTGATCCGAGAATAATGGATACGAAAAACAGAACTGATTTATCAACATATGCTCTGATACCACATGTTGATCAGTTCTGTTTTAAACTAAAAGGAAAACATGAAACACATACCTGTTATACTATTCAAAGCAGTAGAGAATCCAGTCAGAGTGTTCGACATCTTTGTCAGGATGATCCGGTTCCTCCTTAGGGTGTAAAGTTATGATGGTGATGAACCGAGACTAGGGTAGAATCGGTTATGGGAGAGAGAGTCACGAAATTGATGTTAGTGAGGGTTGTATGATTGTGTAAAGTGTCTAACCGTCTAACCCTTTAACTCTCTAATAAGTCCCTTATTTATACACCCAAGAGGAAACCTAATTAGTTAATAAGGGTAATATGGTCCATCAACAATTACCAACTAATTATAATAGGTTATTAATATATTTTGATCTAATATAATATAAATGATTATATAGGCTACAAGATTAAATATTAAATAAATAATAGAGTGAATTGCAAGTTTTGTCCTTTATCTTTAGGCATTTTGCAAGTTTTGTCCTTTATCTTTAAAGTTGACGAGTTTTGTCCTTTATGTTTGAAAATCAAGCAATCCTTTGGGGCAAAACGTGCCTGATTTTTAAGGACAAAACGTGCTTGATTCTTTAAACATAAAGGACAAAACGTGCTTGATTTTTAAACATAAAGGACAAAACGTGCTTGATTTTTAAGGCCCAAAGGGTAAAACGTGCTTGATTTCAAACATAAAGGACAAAACTCGTCAACTTTAAACATAAAGGACAAAACTTGCAAAATGGCCTAAAGATAAAGGACAAAACTTGCAATTCACTCTAAATAATATTTAATCTAACACAAACCACTCAACCCCTTTTTTTATCATATACGATATTTCTAAGCTACGCGATGCTTTTAAGCATAACAATATTTCAGAAATGCATATGCGGGTTCATACATGCTTAAAAATTTATACAACTGGAAAATAATTACATGAAACTCATCTAATCAAGGGCGTACCCAAGTTATTGATTGAGTGGGAGGGTGCCCCTTTAAAAAAATTAGTGTTTTTTATAGGCTAAATCCCGATCGTACCCTTTGAAATTTTGGTTGAACCCCTGGTTCGCACCACCATAAAATAATTTATGGGTCCGCCACTGCATCTAATGGTCTCTTATTGTTTTTGTTGGTGATTTTAGTGTCATTAAATTATTTTACTTTGATTGGATTTACTTAAGACCAAATTGAAATCGTAATATATGTTGATACGAGTTACGAGGTGCGGAGTACACGTCCCCCCCCCCCCCCCCCCCGCGGTAATATATGTTGATACGAGTTACGAGGTGCAGAGTACACGTTTGTTCCCCCATGTAAGGTCAAGTTGCATTGAACCGATCATCATCAATGGTAAAATCATAATCAATACTAAGTTTTTTTTAATAGCAAACTTCATTAAAAACCACAAAGGTGACTTATCTCCAAGGCGGAAATAAGAACGCCCAAAAACCAAACATACTTACATTATATCAATTTACACCACCCATTCCAATCTACAGAACTAGATTTTGATCTATTCCTATACCATAAAAAACCTAAAGCTTTAATATCGGAGACAATTTCGGCCACACTTCTTCTCTTGGAAGAAAACAACTCATTCCTTGCTTTCCATATCATCCAACATGTAATAATGCCAATACCATATATAATCTTTTTCTTCAAATTAGTTGTCACCGAATGTTTATGCAACTCCAATACGTCGTTTATTGAAAAAAGAAAAGGAGTTGGAATCCCGCACCAAGTCCCGACACCTTGCCAAACTCCCCTTGAAATGACACAAGCTGAAAAAATACTAAGTTAGTGGTGTAAATTGCAAATTAATGATCAATGATAGTAAGTGACTACTATCAACTTGGTCATTAGTGGTAAATGGTAATCAACACTCAAGAGCATGTTGGGCGAGCCAATCATAAGTTGTCTCTGAGTTAATGCTTAACGGCTTTTTTCTACTTACGTAACCGAATAATTGCCAACAATTATATCACGAAGAGTTGTAATATTTCAACAAATCGTTGTGATGGTTCTCCACCTACAAAAGCACGGCATTTGGTCTATTTTATATACGAATTTACACTTGTACCATGGTGCAAGTATTCATACTGTAAAACATACTCGTGCTTTTGCTCTCTTTAAATTATCTGGTTTAAGATTTCGAGACTTTCATAAAAAAATCTTTATTATTAAAGTGATACCTAGAACCATAGTGCTCTAGTGGTGGCCACGGGTATTTAAGTTCTACTTATGGTGGACCTGGATGTGTTTTCTCCTCCACGTCTCAAATTCGAGTCTGGGTTATAGAGATTTCTTATTGAGGGGTTTAAATTGGAGATCTATTGTGCGAGAGGGCTCTCTAGCGTAGACCCGGTTAAGACAACGTATGTTAAACTTCCCGACATTCACGAATAATTCACACCTTTCAAAAAAAATTAAAGTGATACCTAGAGTTTCAAATCACAACTTTGCTGGATTTTCTGGGTTCTCACGTTTATTTGCTTTGCTGTTTTTTTGTGAATTGTGAATGGATAATGATAGGCTAAATCTCCCCCTTATCCAGGTATTTAACTTTTCCCAAAAGACAAAATGGTCCCTCAAATCCGTTAAATTTAACTTTGAACATGATAGTTGGAAATTTATAGATTTAACCCATAACTTAACATTTATCAAATTTTTAGTCTAATTCAACTTGTACATACACGCTATAAATGAGAATATATTTTTATTAAAATAATGTATCAATTTACACGCTGTATTATGACCATTCAAACATTATAAACTAAAAAAATAATTTTATTATGTTGTCACTTTCAAATATAAAAACAGAGAGAGACTAAAATGAATGAATAATCTATGACAAAAGCTGCTTAGAACATTTCCAACAAGATAACAAAAAATTAAAAAGAAAAATGAACTACAACTTGAGGATGGATTCAACAAGCTCATATAGAGGTGCAAGCTCCCCCTGATCAATCAACTGGAATTCCTGCACATCAACCATCCGTCCATTAGTCGGATTTAATTATCTCTTAATGTTTTCGGCTGATAATAAATGCGAAAATAATTAAGTGACATTTTTAAAAGGCATAATAAAAATAGAGAAATTAGAGATGGGTTACCCATGTGAAGAGGACAAAATGCTTAAAGCAAGTATTGAGATGAGCTTCTTCTTTCAAACTCATAATCATTTGAAAATGTGAATGATATATGTGAGCATATACCCGAAACAGCCTCTTGAATATCGTCTTCACCACATCCTGGAAATTCGGAGGAAATGGCGCCCCTGCAATGCGCACACAAGTTAGACGAAATCTTCTTTTTAACTGAAAAATGGATATGTATGTTTATTACAAAGAATTATTATATACCCAGTTTTTGAGGAAATATTGATTCGTTATCAAGTTGAGTTTCAATCCACTCCATCAAATACTCGACGTATTTAGGAGCTGATACTTCTATCGGTTTCTTGATAGTCACTCCATCAGCCCACCTGTACTCGTATCTGAAAAAAAAAAAAAAAAAAAAAAAACTTAGCAAAATATCACAGACTGTATAATTTTGACTAATGACGAGTGATTAAGCAAGTTACTTTGTTCCGGCTGTCATTGTTGGGCATGTTGACGGTGTGCAGAACTCAGTAAGAGTACCATAAAGAATGTTCACTTGATTAAAGAAATCAACAGCTGTAGATAACAAAATATGAGCAAAAATAGTTACTATAAAAGTAAGTAATCATATGCTAATTTATATCTAAAAATCAGTGAAGATTGTCACCATTAATTGCTAGCCATTCGTTAAGATCTTCTCCAGGAGGTAGGCGAACGGCTTCCCTCAAATTTCCACTACCCAAAGTTGCATCAATGTGCTTTTTAAGCTGTGCGCCCTGAATACGTCGTATAAATAATAAATCGAGCACATCAAGTAAGTTTGATAAACAATAAAAAAAATTATTCATTAACATTTCTTTAAAATGTGTAGCTAACTAAACTAACCTTACTTCCTGATGGGGCGCTCTTTTTTGGCCGAAACGTCTTCTGGTTTCTACAAACACAATGTGCAGGGAGTATTAACGGTTGTTAACAAATGAAAGATAAATAAAGGAATACTTGTAGTCAATAATAATTCAAAAGAAAGCTTGAAATTACAAAAAAAAAAAAAAAAAAAAAAAACAGAAAAGAAAAGAATGTTCTGCTTTTCTAGTTTAGTAGAAATTAAGGAGGTCTTGAACCTCCCTATATTTGGATTTTGGAATCAACTATCATCTTCATATCCAAAATGGAAAAAGAGAATAAGAATTAAAAAAAAAAAAAAAAACTATCATCGTTAATAGATAAGCATGTCTATGATATCAATGGCGGTATAATGATTTAAACTTATGAATTTTGGACCTATATCATAACATATGATTGATAAGACTGGATCATGTAACACATACACCTATGAAACCTAAATCCAGATATGGAGCTCCAAAAACTTAACAATAATTCTTCTACCTTAACATCTTCAACCTCAAAAACATGTTTTATTCGCGTAGCAAACACAGATTTTATACAACCTGTAATTCTAGCCTAATAAATAACAAGTAACTACCTCGTGAAAGAAGCAATTGACAGAATGAAATTAAACAATAATCATGGTTAATTTGATTAAGATACGGCTGTTTTCATGGAATAAAGATGAAAAATTAAAGTGAATGGACATACATACCTGCCTCCGAGACCAAAGAGACTCATGATGAGTTTGTTGGGGTTTGGAGTGTTGGTGTTTGTGTTTGTTTATATATATATATATATATACACACACACATGAAGAAGCAAGCAAGCAAGGTGAATACGAATACAGGTCGATTGCCATCTGAAGCTTACCTGTCATATGGCCGATTCTGCCGCCAATACCACCCTTTCTATTTTCTTTATTCTCTTTTCACCCCTAAACTATTGCCTTTCTTCACTTTTATTTCAAATTTTCCGAAATTGGCCGGGCATTGGTTAAGCATTATACAGAGTCTGAATGGTTAAGACCTCTTATCTGAATGCCTTTGAACGGTTAAGCATTGTACTGGCTCTTAATGATTCAGACTTCTTACTGGTTCAACACTTATTGTTCAGACCTCTCACTGGTTCAAATACTTACCCATTCAGAAGTTGTCAAACAATCCGTTAGTATGCTTGGTATATGTGCATAGAGAGGAGAAATCTGAGCTGCTTTTATATAGAAAGTCATGATGAGTTAAAATTAAATCTTTTAGGCTACGGGGTGTGGATGGGGCTCCATGGGGCTTTATAGGTGACACGTAGGATCCAAGTGTACCATGGAGCCCCTCTTTAATTTGGAGGGTGTGGATGGAGCCCCTGTTAAACAAAATTTAAAAAAAAAAATTTTTTTGATTGGTTTAAAACTAATAGGTCCCACCTGAATTCCCGTTAAAGCTCGTTATCACGTTGGCGGGGCTTCAATGGCGCCCCACCTATAGCGCCCGGGGTGTGGTTAAAAGTGGAGGGGGGCGCTATACAAGTCTAGGTGGCGGAAGGGTGGCGCCCCACACCCTCCAGCCTTAGATGGTAATGAGTTAAGATGAATTGTATTGAGACGGGCCCGATACAAAGGAGGAGCACAAATTTGGTTTTTTTTTTGTAAAAGCGGTTCCATTGTTGATATGCTTAAGAGGGTCAAAAACCGGTTATTACAATAATGGATTCAAGCATAGAACTTGGTATTTGAAAAGAAGTGATCGGGTCTTTTTGGTTCTGGTGTCGGGATTTGATCAGTTCATGTTGGGTATAACCGAGTTGAAACTTGAAACCAATTTCAAATCATAGGGTAGGGAACCTATAAATAACCGGCAAGTAGGTCCGGTACAGAACCGGGTGCTGAGGACCCGATTTTGGGAAAAAAAATTTCAGGTAGGGTTTAATGCTCGGTTTTTTTGCACCTCTATCCTCTACACGAATAAAAAAAAAACAAAACAAAACATTACATGAATTTGTCTACCCGTTTCAAGCCCAAAAAGCAGGTCCTAGTAGAAAGGATGCACCTCTTTTTTTTCTTTTTTTTTAATCGTAATTTTTTTAGGGCATGTTTAGCTAAGTTTTTTGAAACAACTTATTGACTTATTGGTTTTTTGAAAAGTCATAAGCTTCAAAATGATGTTTGGCAATGAGGGTGTATGTGGGGAGAAAAAACCAATAAGTCAATAAGTCACTCCATACCAACTTTTCCAAAAAGTCAATAAGTTGTTTCAAAAGGCTTAGCCAAACATGCCCTTAATCCCCGTCGTCTGTGAGACTTGAACTCAAGACCTGCCCTTCCAAATCTGAGTGTTTAAAGACTTTGTATTTGCCAATGAATCATCACCCAATTAGCCACGGGTGCAACTCTTAAAGTCCCAAATCTTTTTCGAAGTAATAAATTGAGATCACTCACAATATTTTGTTTTGATTTTTATATTTTGAAGGTTGGAAAAATAGGAATAACAATAAATAAAAATAGAAAGAACAACTGGGATATGTGCTTAACTGGTGGTGGGGGCTGGAATTTAAGTACAATTAGCTGTGTATGATTAGGGATGGCCCCCATATCGCCTCTCCCCGATACATTGAATTTAAATCCATCCTTTTTTAGCATCCGTTTTATATTCACATTATTAATTTGTGCAATAAATGATAATAAAATTGATTGCGAAGTGACACTGGCTATATGACTTGTGATCGGAAACTACATTCATTATGAGAGACTAGTGGTCACTGGAGGGTATGGGGCCGGCCTTGGCCCGGCGACACCGCCCCCCTATGCCCCGTTCCGGCTTCTCCGTCGGCCAGAAGACGCCCAAGCTGTGCCTCTTTCTCTTTCCTTTCTCTTCTCTCTCTCCTCTCTCTCTCTCAAATCAAATCAGTTTTTATTTTTTAATTGTTTTTATAAATAGTGTGGAGCCCCATCCTCCACCCCCTTGGTCCATCCCCTTTAGACCCATCCTCACTCCCGGTGACGTGGCGGCCTATCCTCTTGGGGATGAGCCTCACCATACCCTCCAGTCTAATCCTCATGACCACCATGACTCTCCACTTCGGTGTCATGTCATTCACCTCTAATCCACAATTCAAAACCATTACCTTAAGGGTGTGGTCATGACCCAACCCACTATTCCTTATTTATTTTAATTTATCTTTTTTTAAAGAAAAAGGAAATGATTATTTGAAAAATGGAAAGGATGACCATGATTGCCATGGTTTAATCCATGCAAAGTTTGCAAACTATGGTGAATTAGGGAAGGGGGTGGCATAACCTTCCATTCATGTTTGATGTTCCTACGTAGTGAATCAAGTCCTAACCATGATCCCCACACCCTTTAGCCTAAGACTTAGGATCGGACACTGCATTCATTATGAGAACGATATAAATCTTATATGATAAAACAATAGTATGTGTCTAAATGTGTGTATAAAAAATACACATAACTAGTGTTTATGCCACGTGCATTCAAATCAATTTCAGACTGCCCATCCGTTTGCGGGTGATAAGCTGTGCTCATATCTAGACGTGAGCCAAATGACTTGTGCATTGCTTGCCACAGTTCAGAAGTAAAACGTGCATCACGATCAGAGATAATAGAGGTGGGCACCCCGTGCCTCGAGACAACTTCCTTAAGATATACGTCTGCTAGAGTGGAGAATTTGTCCGTTTCCTTGATAGCCAAGAAGTATGCAGACTTTGTGAGTCGATCCACGATCACCCAAATAGTCTCATTTCCACGTTGAGATCTAGGCAGGCCAGTAACAAAATCCATGAAAATTTGCTCCCATTTCCATTGCGGTGTCTCTGGTTGTTGAAGTAGGCCCGAGGGTTTCTGATATTCGGTCTTGACTCTCGCACAAGTCAAACATTTGCTAACGTAAGCTGCTATGTGAGCTTTCATGCTAGGCCACCAGTACGTAGTTTTGAAATCGTGGTACATCTTATCCGAACCAGGATGTACTGAGTAACGAGACTTGTGTGCCTCATCCATCACAAGCTCTCGTAGGTTGCCATAGAGCGGAACCCATATGCATCATGTTACGTAGTAAGCACCGTCTTCTTTTTGTTCTAACCGTTGTCTTGAGCCACGTAGGGCTTCAGCCCTGACGTTTTCTGGTTTCAATGCTTCTACCTGAGCATCTCGTATCTGGGAAGGAAGACTAGATTGAATAGTGAGTTGCAATGCTCGCACGCGCTTAGGCGTAGTATCTTTTCGACTGAGGGCGTCAGCCACAACATTGGCTTTGCCTGGATGGTACTTGATCGCGCATTCGTAATCATTCAATAGCTCGACCCATCGACGTTGATGCATGTTTAACTCCTTTTGCTTGAAGATTTGCTCGAGACTCCTGTGATCGGTGTAAATGGTGCACCTGGTACCGTACAGGTAATGTCTCCATATCTTGAGTGCGAAAATAACAGCTCCCAGCTCCAAATCGTGTGTAGTGTAGTTCCGTTCGTGAATCTTAAGTTGACGTGACGCATAAGCAATGACCTTGTCACGTTGCATCAGCACACATCCAAGTCCCTGAATGGATGCGTCGCAATAAACCACAAAATCGTCTGTGCCTTCAGGCAATGAGAGGATAGGGGCGCTACAAAGTCTATCCTTTAAGTGTTGAAATGCAGTTTCCTGTGCATCACCCCAACGATAGGTGACACCTTTCTGTGTTAGTGAGGTGAGGGGTTGCGCAATCTTGGAGAAATCCTTGATGAACCTTCTATAGTAACCTGCCAAGCCCAAGAATTGGCGAATTTCTATTGGTGTACAAGGCGCAGGCCAGTTCCTGATTGAATCAACCTTGGATGGATCAACGTGCATCCCATCCTTGTTTACCACGTGGCCTAGAAAATGGACTTCGCGAAGCCAGAAGTCACATTTCGAGAACTTTGCATAAAGCTGTTCTGTTCGAAGGAGTTCCAAAATAAGTTGTAGATACTGCTCGTGTTCCTCCTGACTCTTAGAATAGATCAGGATGTCGTCGATGAAAACTATAACGAACTTATCCAGGTAAGGTTTGCACACTCTGTTCATAAGGTCCATGAAAACCGCAGGTGCGTTTGTCAGCCCGAAAGGCATGACCAAAAACTCGTAGTGTCCATAACGAGTTCTAAAGGCTGTTTTGGAGACGTCCTCTTCTCGGACTCTTAGCTGGTGATATCCCGATCTTAGATCAATCTTTGAGTAAAAACTCGACCCTTGCAACTGGTCAAATAGATCGTCAATGCGTGGAAGATGATAGCGATTCTTCACCGTCACCTTGTTGAGTTCACGGTAGTCGATGCACATTCTGAAGGTACCGTCTTTCTTCTTCATAAAAAGCACTGGAGCTCCCCATGGCGAAGAGCTAGGATGAATAAAGCCCTTATCCAAGAGTTCTTGTAGTTGCGTAGAGAGTTCTTCCAACTCTGATGGAGCTAAGCGATACGGTGCATGAGCTATTGGTGCGGCTCCAGGAGCTAGTTCAATCTGAAACTCGACTTGTCGATGAGGCGGAAGGCCAGGTAATTCCTCAGGGAATACCTCAGGAAAGTCACGTACGATAGGAAAATCTTCTATTTTCTTTTCTTTCTTCGAGGTGTCAGTAACGAGAGCCAAAATAGCAGTGTGGCCCTTTCGCAAACACTTCTGGGCCTTAAGGAAAGAGATGATGCTCACAACAGCACCACTCTTGTCGCCACGAATCATGAGAGGTTCATCACCTGAGCGAGGAATACGAACGATCTTCTCGTTGCACAGAATCTCTGCTTGGTGTTGGGATAACCAATCCATCCCAATGACAACGTCGAAACTACCCAGAACGATAGGAATGAGGTCGATATTACGAATTTTAGGCTTCTATTATCAGTATGGGGCCTCTTAAACATGTCTTGAACAGTTAAGAACACCTTGCCATGTTCTAAAGTTGTCTTGGATTCTTTTGAAAGGTCCATAAACGAAGGTTTGTCAAATCACTGTAACACCCCGAAAATATAAATATTGATATTAGAAATTTAAGGATTTCATAAACAAGAATTGACCATCTAGAAATTTTAACCTAGTTAAAATTACAAGCCTAGAAATAACTAACACTAGGTTAAAAACACTAGTACTTAAAGCTAGATGATAAGTGAGGGACTAAACTTGCCCAAGAATGAAAGTTAAATGCTGATTTGTAACAAAACTCACCAAACACACCATTTTGGGTGTGTCTGGTCGAACAAGAGGAAGGGGGCGACCAGGGTATTCTCCAAACCCTAGCTTCACACTAAAATCTGCAAGATTGAAGCCTCAAATCCGTCCCAAATCGAATTCTAAACACAAATTAGTATTCACCTCGTCGTAAGGATCAAAAGGTATGTAAAATCTTGGTACTTTGATCCATCATGAATTCTAGGTTAATTGTGAAAAACTGAAATTGAGCCTAGATATGCCATGCATGAATGAATGTTGAATTAATATGATGTCTAGAGTCAAACCCTAGGTGATTCCTTGTGAAAACTTTACATCATGTTTGTAAGGTTTGGGGTTTACATGTTAGGAGACTAATGAGCTTGAAGGAAACTTGATGAATACTAGAATTATGAATATTGTTATAGTGAAATCTGAATTGGTAAAGTAAATTCAGAAATATAGATGTCAAGATGTATGTGAAATTTACTAATTTAGTGAAATTAGATGTTAATTACAAATCATGAACTTGGTAACAATTATAGAAGAATCTGACCCGTTAGGTGTTTGTTGAAATGCCTAAGTGAGGATTTAAATGATAAAAATAGGATAAAAACGCAGGTATGATCATGTTTCACAATGATGTGATTATGGTCATGAAAAGAATTCTAAACAAGCTGTAAACTGAATTTTCTAGGCAAAGAGTCTGGATCATCAAGCGGACAAGCCGGAGGGAATTCACGGGGGAAAGACGTGCTCTAAAGGTACGAAATTACCGTTTCGTTACATTAAAATTATTTATTAGTTTTATGTTGTAGTTTTGAAAACATGGTAAATAAGATAGACCAATACGTCACGGAAGTGGCTTTGCGTCTTAAACAAGTAAAACGGGTCAAAACAAGTGATAGAAAATGGATTCTTGAAATACCTTGATTGATGCCTAAATTCTGGCGTCCAAACGGGTCGAATAATCAAGTAAGGCATGGTTAATGCTCCGGAATATGACGGATTGATCTTTGATGTTGGTTAATATATAACATATTAGAAATACGATAATTTAATGTATTGGTGTGCTAGAAAAGCGAAATCCGAGATTTGGGTTTGAGTGTATTAAACAAATCAAACAAAATAAGGATTTCCAGGTACTACCATAAGTTACGGTAGTACCGTAACTTACGGTAGAGATAAAAGTCTTACGGTGGTTCTTTCCTGTTTTACGGTGGACCAGAACCTTAAAGTGATCACCGTAAGTTATGGTAGAGCCAGGAATGTTTTGTAATTTTTCTGTATTTTACAATTAATCAAACCCGTATCGAACGTAGTTTCGGTTGTGTAATATTTCTAGGAACTCCATTATTAATGTTTAGTGTTAAACATTTTCAGTTTCCAGGTATATCAAGTAGTAGGATGATGATCAAGCCATCAAGTTGAACCGAACACACAATTCAACGCTTCCGCACTTGATCTTTTGTTTTTAACTATGTAAACACTTGTAGCTTTTGTCTTGAATATTGTTTAGTAGGTTAATACGTGAATGTTGTAACTAGATAAACTTTCAAATCTCGAAAGTTATTTTGTAAACTCTAAAGTTTTGGTATAAAATGCAAGGTTTTATGTTATTAAATCTACTATTATAAACTGGGTCTTACAAGTTGGTAATCAGAGCTCAAGGTTGTCAAGAAGTGTTCGGTTCAAGCTTGATCAAGCATCCGGTAAGAGTTAATCGTTTAAGTAGAAATTAGAGAATATAGAAATAAATCATGAACAAATATGCATGAAAAGAGTGTGTAAGCTCACTCAAATACAAGAAATGCATGAAACAAGAACGATTGAATCAAGATATGAACTTGATTGAATCAAAACAAGAACGATTGAATCAAGTTATAAACTTGATTGAATCAAAACAAGAACGATTGAATCAAGATATGAACTTGATTGAATCAAAACAAGAACGATTGAATCAAGTTATAAACTTGATTGAATCAAAACAAGAACGATTGAATCAAGATATGAACTTGATTGAATCAAAACAAGAACGATTAAATCAAGATATGAACTTTATTGAATCAAAATAAGAACGATTAAATCAAGATATTGATTGAATCAAAACAAGAACGATTAAATCAAGATATGAACTTGATTGAATCAAAACAAGTAAAGCATGTGTTATAAATGGAATGTTTAACAACCTATGTAAACATTTCAGAAATAGAGATGGCAGATGGAGGTAATGATAATGTGGTGCCAAGAGTCACCGAACAAATGAGGGAAGTGATTGCCGAAGAGGTTGGAAAGGCGATCGAAAACAGTTTGTCAGACTTTATTGATAAAATTCAAAACACAGTTTTATCAATAGTAGAAGAGAGAATCAAGAAATTGGAAGATGATTCAAATTTATCAAAGGAAAAGCATGGAGGACGAAAGCCTTGTTCATACAAGGAATTCATGGCCTGTAAACCACCAATATATAATGGGGAGGTTGATCCAATAGTGTGCCAACGATGGCTAAGTGATATCGAAGGGGTATTCGAGAGGACCCATTGTGACGAAGATGACTACGTAGCCTATGGTACGGGTCAACTAAGGAGTCAAGCGAAAGATTGGTGGGATAACAAAAAGAGAGAGATCGGTATTGAAGCTGCTAAGGTCATGACATGGGAAGAATTCAAGACGCCATTTCTTAAACATCATAGCCCCAAGGCGGCTATGAATAAAATCAAGGAGGAGTTCATGCAACTTAGGCACAAGGGTGAGACCATAGACAAGATTACGGCAACGTTTATGGATAATATGAAATTTTGCGATGATCTAGTGACAAATGAAGAACAAAAGATATACTACTACCATAACATGTTGAGTGCTGAGTATAGGGAATTTATCACCCCTTCAAAATACGAGACCCTTACCGAGATCATAAATGCTGCTCGGGAAAGGGAGATCGAACTGAAAAAGAGCATTGAACGGGGTGAACGGAAAGCACAAGATGTAAACCCAAGCCCTGCTAAGAAGGCACGAACAAACGAAACCGCAAAGAAATCTGATACGAAAGGTGGGTCGCCAAGTTGCAGAATCTGCGGAAAGGGTCATAAAGGCGAATGCCGTTACAAGGATAAGCCTTGTCCCATATGCCGAAAAACGGGACATATGGCTATATCGTGCCCGGAGAAGGTGACGGTTTCTTACAATTGTTATCGAACGGGTCACAAAAAGTCGGAATTCCCGGAACTGGTTGGAAAGAAGGATGGGCAGGACCCGAAAGGTGAAGCCCCAAAAGCAAAGGCAAGATCTTTTCAACTGACAGCCGCAGAAGCGAAGGTTGAACCTGACGTGGTCTCAGGTATATTTGTTGTAAATTCGATTCCTGCACGCGTGTTATTTGATACGGGTGCGAATAAATCCTTTGTTTCATATGGATTTATTCGACATCCTTCATTTGTTCTAACAAAATTCCATGTGCCCTTAGAAGTAGAGATAGGTAATAACAAGAGCTTTATTGTTTGTGATGTATGTAAAAACTGTAAACTGAGCATTGACGACGAAGAATATTTGATAAATCTAATCCCGATGTCAATGGGAGAATTTCAAGTGGTCATTGGGATGGATTGGTTAGCCCAGCACCATGCAAAAGTCGTGTGTTTCCGTAAGGAGATAAAATTAACATCTCTGAGCGGGAGACACGTCACCATTTATGGCGAAAAAGGAGGCAACCCCATAGTGTGCTCAATGTTGAAAGCTCACAAACTTATGAAGCGAGGATGCAAGGCATTTATGATATACGCGAATGAGCCCGAGAAAGAATCACGGAAGATTGAAAATGTACCGGTAGTACGAGATTATGAAGATGTGTTTCCGGAGGATTTACCGGGGATACCGCCTGAACGGGAAGTAGAGTTCGGGATCGAATTGGTTCCGGGCACAAAGCCCGTAGCTAAAGCACCATACCGACTCGCGCCATCGGAATTACAAGAATTAATGTCCCAAATTCAAGACCTGCTTGACAAGGGATTCATAAGGCCGAGTGTGTCTCCTTGGGGCGCACCAGTACTGTTCGTGAGAAAGAAAGACGGAAGCATGCGCATGTGTATTGATTACCGGGAGTTAAACAAACTTACGGTAAAGAACCGATACCCGCTTCTGAGAATAGATGATTTATTCGACCAATTACAAGGTGCGAATTGGTTTTCAAAAATTGACCTTAGATCGGGGTATCACCAACTAAAGGTCAAAGAAGAAGATATACCGAAGACGGCTTTCCGCACGAGATACGGACATTACGAATTCCTCGTGATGTCATTTGGGTTAACAAATGCACCTGCGGCTTTCATGGACCTCATGAACCGGGTTTGCAAACCAATGTTGGATAAGTCGGTCATCGTGTTTATCGATGACATCTTGGTGTATTCGAAAAGTGAAGCGGAACATGCACACCATTTACAAGAGGTGTTGGAGACACTTAGGAAAGAGAGGTTATATGCAAAATTCTCTAAATGTGCCTTTTGGTTACGAGAGGTACAATTTCTTGGCCATGTCATAAGTGCCGACGGAGTATTGGTGGATCCGTCCAAGATCGAGGCTGTGTCAAAATGGAACCCTCCGAAGAACCCTTTGGAAATTAGAAGCTTCTTGGGACTTGCGGGATACTATAGGATATTCATCCAAGATTTCTCCAAGATTGCGTCACCGCTAACAAAATTAACCCGGAAGAAAGAAAAGTTCATTTGGGGTGTAGATCAAGATAGGGCATTTCAAACACTAAAAGAGAAGTTAACTCAAGCTCCGGTATTGACATTGCCGGACGGAGTCGAAGACATGGTGGTATATTCGGATGCTTCTCTATCGGGGCTCGGATGCGTTTTGATGCAACGTGGCAAAGTTATAGCTTATGCCTCGAGACAACTGAAGATACACGAGAAGAAATATCCCACACACGATCTTGAGTTGGCTGCGGTAGTATTTAATTAAAAGTATGGAGGCACTACTTATATGGGGTAAAGTGCACCATATTCACCGATCACAAGAGCTTGAAATACTTCTTCGATCAGAAGGAGTTAAATATGCGACAAAGGCGATGACTAGAAACGGTGAAAGACTTCGATTGTGAAATACATTATCACCCCGGAAAGGCTAATGTGGTGGCGGATGCTCTGAGCAGAAAAGCGGACTATGTCCCAATACGAGTAAGATCGATGCAACTCGTGGTGACGCAATCTTGGAGAAATCTTGGATGAACAAGAATTGACCATCTTAGAAATTTAAGGATTTCATAAACAAGAATTGACCATCTAGAAATTTTAACCTAGTTAAAATTACAAGCCTAGAAATAACTAACACTAGGTTAAAAACACTAGTACTTAAAGCTAGATGATAAGTGAGGGACTAAACTTGCCCAAGAATGAAAGTTAAATGCTGATTTGTAACAAAACTCACCAAACACACCATTTTGGGTGTGTCTGGTCGAACAAGAGGAAGGGGCGACCAGGGTATTCTCCAAACCCTAGCTTCACACTAAAATCTGCAAAATTGAAGCCTCAAATCCGTCCCAAATCGAATTCTAAACACAAATTAGTAATCACCTCGTCGTAAGGATCAAAAGGTATGTAAAATCTTGGTACTTTGATCCATCATGAATTCTAGGTTAATTGTGAAAAACTGAAATTGAGCCTAGATATGCCATGCATGAATGAATGTTGAATTAATATGATGTCTAGAGTCAAACCCTAGGTGATTCCTTGTGAAAACTTTACATCATGTTTGTAAGGTTTGGGGTTTACATGTTAGGAGACTAATGAGCTTGAAGGAAACTTGATGAATACTAGAATTATGACTATTGTTATAGTGAAATCTGAATTGGTAAAGTAAATTCAGAAATATAGATGTCAAGATGTATGTGAAATTTACTAATTTAGTGAAATTAGATGTTAATTACAAATCATGAACTTGGTAACAATTATAGAAGAATCTGACCCGTTAGGTGTTTGTTGAAATGCCTAAGTGAGGATTTAAATGATAAAAATAGGATAAAAACGCAGATTTGATCATGTTTCACAATGATGTGATTACGGTCATGAAAAGAATTATAAACAAGCTGTAAACTGAATTTTCTAGGCAAAGAGTCCGGTGTCACACCCCGACTTTCCACGTGTCACCGGTGGGGAGTATCGTGACGTGGTTGGCAACATAATAGTCAAACAACACAATATTTAATATGCACAACGGAAGCAATTTAAAAGATATAATACAACCGAATTTATTATTGTAATATCAAATGTCACAATATTCGGAAGTTTATCCACAGAAGGATCGAACATAAAATGGAAACAATAGTTCAACAGACTTTAGGCATCTTAAGCTTGCGAGACTTCTATGATGCTAAGGAGACATCCAGCCAATTACGCATAGTACTTGCATTTAATCTTTTTGGGAAAATACGTCAGTTTACACTGGTAAATACACTCAACTGACTCATTTGAAAAGAGTTTAAGAAAATTGATTTAGATGCACCAGGCACAAATTATTTTGACACTTTGATTAAAATGCACAGAGGCAAAATTAATCTTTTATATCTTGATTAAAATGCACAGAGGCTAAATTAATCCTTTATACTTGGGACTATTTTATTAATAAAAATCTTGTATTAACTGACATGCCACAGGTATAATGCCCACAAGGTTAATACCTTTAGTGGATTACCTGTTTTGGTATAATGCCCACAAGGTTAATACCTTTAGTGGATTACCTGTTTTGGTATAATGCCCACAAGGTTAATACCTTTAGTGGATTACCTTTTTTGGTATAATGCCCACAAGGTTAATACCTTTAGTGGATTACCTCAATAATTTAATCATAATACAATTAAATATTCAATACCCGACCAAACGGTATTTCTATAATACTGTATCCCAGGCCCGTATAGGGAAAATAAGTTAAGAGTATTTACCTGAGCTAGCTCCTGTCTTAATTAGCAAGAATCTAATAACTCAGCCGTATTCACTTAAGTAAGCGTAGGTACCATTTACCGAAATGCTCTAGTCTGGAATGATGGTATAAATAATCAATTAGAATGCTAACGGGTCTTTAATTTAGCTTAAGCTTAGACCGGTTAGTCTTAAGGGAATATACGGTTTGTACGCACAATTAAGCGAAGACCGGAATAGAATGTGATTTAAACCCGACATGTTCAGAGACTTGTCTTATATGGGTATTTCATACACATTCTGGATTTTGGGATAAAACCGTTAAGGTTTGACCCGTTTCGGCTAATTTATGTAAACTTGTTACATAAACCGAACCGTACGCGTAATAAGCATGACGGGTATTCACGAGAGCCATATACAGGTTTCCTAAGTTAATTATGCCTCAAATATGTTGTGACATCAGTAGGATGTCTTTCATTATGCCCGAAACAAGTTTAAACACAAACTATGCCCCGTAGGGGTAGTTTGGTCATTTTAAGGTTTGTAAAAGAGTTTAGATGTTTAACTGAGTTACAGGTCTGATGTAAACAACAAACATACTCAATTTGATAAGTTATATCAGTAGGCTAAAGCATATATGTGAAATTTATCATTTTTAACCAAGCTATGCCCCGTAGGGGTATTTTGGTAATTTCACATAAGCCGAAAAGCTAAAAAACGAAGTCTGAGTTAATCGACCTTTGCTTACTATTAAAATATCATAATTTGCCTCATATATCAGTAGGTATCAACCCGGGTATGTTCAATATGATTTTAAAAACATACTATGCGTTAAAAACGCTAAATAAGGCGATTAAAGACCATTTCCGGGTTTGATACTTAAATATGATATTTTTATATTTCCAGAAGGCTTAAAATAATTTATTTATCATATGTTATCAGTAGCAAAAGGTTTGGAGTCGTTTTGATAAGTAAAACTTATTTTATGGCCCGTAAGGGCAAAACCGACAATTACCGGATTAAGCCTACGACTACTAGTTATGCTCAGCCTCAAATTAATTAAAAATATTTAAAAATCCCAAAATAATATATTACATCAGTGGGTAATAATTTTGATGTCAAAAAGTAGGCTTAACTAGGCTACACGCTAATTATGCCGTTTTATTAACATAAAGCTTTAATTTTGCGACATTGAGCATAACTCTTAATCTACAAGTCAAACTGATGTCAAACTTTGCATACAAGTTTATATATCAGTAACTAAGGTTCCTACACTTTTACATTTTCATAAATCTCGTTTTAAGGTAATAAGGGCATAATGGTCAACATATGAGTAATTAACGGAATCATGCGTATTAATCGGATAACTAAGGAACCGAGGTGTATAATCACAGAGGGTTATACTAGCATGTAACCTGGTCCAAATGAAGCTCTAAGGTATTTCTAAAACATACCTAAACGGGTCAGAACTGGAAGTCAAAGTGGAAGTCAAACTATGTGACTTTCGATTCCGAACCGGGTCTAAACATGAAATAGTCGGGTTGAACATGTTTAGACATGTTCTTACACTAATTACTAAGTTATAACAATGATCAAACAAGTTGTAAATGTTCTAGATAGCTAATTATGCTTAAATGACATTTTAAGCATCCTGTTGACTTTTTAATTATAAGTTTGACCCGACTTTTGACCTGGTTAGAGTGGTAATCAGGGGAAACCCTTTTGGGGTTTTATTACCCTCATAAATACCAACTCATAACTACTTTTAATTTGAGATATGACTGAGCCATTGTTGACTAATCTCGAAGTCAAACCGTAATTACGACGGTTTCACTTTTAGCTAATTAAACAAGCTAAACTCAACTAAAGAAGGACAAGAACACTTACTGAAGTCCTATGCACGACTTAAGATCAAATGGACCTGCTTGAGAGCTCCAGGAATGATCAGATTGCAAGGAAATTGGTGTGAGGAACTTGTGTGCACAAGGGAGCCTTTTATAATGGATTCACTCACCATAATTGGTTGACAACCAAGTCTATGATCAACCACAACCATCCAACACTTGTTACTAGTGCCTAGGGAAGTCTAAGGGTCGTCCACTTGTGAGAAAAACCGGCCAAATGGGTCAAAATCGCGTAAAACAGGCAACAGCAAGTTTTCTGGTTGCTGGGCATTTGTTGCGCACCGTAACAAATATTTGTTGCGGTGCGTAACAATTCATCAGGGACCAAAATGTTGGCTTTTCAATGATTTGAAAGGGCAACTCGTGTAATTCGGATATGGGACTTATTTTAGCAGTATGGGGCCTCAAAATTGGGTCTTGTATAGTATCATACCCTACCATTATGAATTGTATGCTTGTATTCCAAAAGAAAGTACCGAATTATAAGGTTTACCGTTGGAATTTCTTCGTAGGAGTCCACCAATTAAATCATGCATCATTCAATGTTATAATTCACTGAATTTTGAACATATATTAGATGTTTTTAATATGTTTTGAGTCTTGGGATTTATAACGAGGTCGTTCAGAGGTGCAAAAGTTAACATGACGACACTTTTAAATCCTGTCAAACATTTTTATTAAGTCCGACTTTACAACGCGTTTTGTCTTACATGACACGTGTCGTTTTATTATTTAACACGAATTTTTTTCGAGGTGTTACATCCTCACCCCCTTAAAATAAATCTCGACCCGAGATTTACTGAAACAAATAAGGGTACTTTTCTTTCATGGTGGATTCAACTTCCCACGTGTATTCGGGACCTCTACGGGCGTCCCATTTGACCTTTACAATAGGTACATGCTTCCTTCGAAGCTTCTTAAATAGGTTTTAGCTTATAAGCTACTTGATCTTGATACATTCGATTTCCTTCGAATGCTTCTATATATTCAGAGCTTAACTAGCCTGATAATTTACAATTTGGTACTATCAAATATAAAGCTTTTACAATAACTGTAGCCCTAAGCGGGATGTTTGTCCTCACATCCTCTTGCTCCTCAGGAGGTAAACATGGCAGTTCTTAAAAAGGAGATAATTATGACACACAGAGATGTCAGAGATTTCCGTAATCTCAGGCTTTGGCTCATCTATCGATGTCGGTGTCAGATAAATGACACATCCTCTTTGCTATTGCAAAGATGTCCTAAGTAGAGATACTTATAAGGACATCTTTATATTGGATATCTTCTTTGAATACTACTAGTCGACTTTGGTACAATATGACCATTGGGATGTCGACGCTTTTAACCCCTCGTATACGAATTTTATCATAACTTGCTCATATGATAACGAAACTTGGTGAAATTTTTATCATGCATTCTAGTGAGCATAATTAATCGTTACAAAGCTTCGGGTTTGCTAAAAGGCCACTCAGAGGTATACTTTAAACATGTTGACACATTTAACCCCTGTAGTTTGTAATCTCTCACTTTTTTTCACAATTAGCTTCGTATGATCCATGATTCATTCGTTTAAGGGTATAAACATCATGTAGGGTTATTGTAAAGTATATTTATCCATTGTTGACATTTTGAACCCTTATATTCACATACTTTCTTTGTTTGCCAACTTTAGTCCTTCTGAGGAAATCCTTTACACGTTTTAAGCCCGTGACACGTGTCGATATAATATTGGACATGAAATTTCGAGGTGTCACACTAAAACACAACTGTATGAATCTGCTTGCTGTTAAAACACAACTGTATGAATCTGAATAATAAAACACAGCGTCAAGAAATCCTCCAGCATTACCAACATGAATGTTAAAACACACCTGTATATGAATCTGAATGCTAAAACACAACTGTATGAATCTGCTTGCTGTTAAAAACATCACCAAGAACAAGCTGATGGTTTTGCAGTTAAATGTTAATAACCATCTCCACAATCAACAAGTGTGTTTGAAGCCATGATTTTTCTCTCTGAAAAATTTATTGAATACGAATACTGCTGGTGAAGAAGAAAACGATAGAAAGAATTGTATATACATATGATTTGAATGAGATTTGGATTCGAAACACAACCAAAATTCTGAAAATCATGGACATAATCAGTTACCTTCGAGATCATGCAATGTTAGTTAATGAAATATAAATTCCAAAAATAAAATTAAAACGTGACATTACATAATTGCCCTTCTAGTTAAAATAATGCAATGCCACATGTCCAATTCTCATTGCTTCCTAGACTTTCTAGGAAAAATACACTTTCTACCCAACTCCTACTATATATATATATATAGGGTGGGGTTCTAGAGTGAACACTAGTGTATTTGCGAACTGAGTGAACAAATCCTAGCCATTGATCTACACACGTGTATGGTCAGGATCTCATCATCAAATCGTAAAATACACTAGTGTATTTCAACATCAAATCCTGGCCATTGATCTACACACGTGTATGGTCAGGATTAGTTCACTCAGTTCGCAAGCTACACTAGTGTTCACTTTTGAACCTAATCCTATCTACTACTTCTAATAAAACAAAATAATCTTTAGCCACTTGTCATTAACTTAAACCATTGCTGGTCACGTGGCCTTTGATAAAACCCTTTCTTTCTCAATTGACCGCCAATTCCTTTATCCCTCACGCATCTCTTCTTTTGGCCAAACACCTTCAGCAGTTTCTTTTCTCTAATTCTCCTTTCTCACTACGCTACCTTCACACCCTCTCTCTCCAATCAATTCAGTCTTGCCAAACTTATGAATCCGTTTCTATTTCAAATAAAAAAACCCTAAATGTTAAGAATCATCTACATTCGTGAAAGTAACTCACCGGATTTCTGTCTGCCGATCTAGGGTTTAACAGTGATTCCAGGTGGAATGTTTCAGATCTGTGTTGATCGATGACTCTCAGGCCACCCTCGATAGGTGAAGATGTTGAAACCTTTCACGACGGAGGCTCTTCACCTTCGGTTGGAGCCAACGGCGACGGCGGCGGCAGCACCGAAGAGTTTAGCGATTCTAAGTCACAGGTAATTGATTTCATTATTATTATAATTTACCCACTTTTCATTTTCATTGTTTAACTCCAATTGCTTCCCAAGATCTGATTTTTTTCAATCTAGGGTTCTTACCACAAGATCTGAATCAGTTTCAGTTCAGGCAAGTTTACACGTTATATTCTCTGATGTTTACTGTCTTTTTTTTGTGTAATTTGATTGAATTTGGTGTTTTTTGTTTTGGTTTTTATCTGGGTGTTGCTCAATTGCTTGAATCTTGAAGTTATAATGTGGATTTAGATGCTTACTATTTTTTTTTTTTTTTGTAATTTGACTGAATTTGTTGTTGTTGTTTGTGTTGGTTTTCGTCTGGGTGTTGGTTAATTGCTTGAATCTTGATGGTTTTCTTCAAGTTATAATGTGGTTTTGCATGTTTGTTGTTTATTTATTTATTTAGTTTGATTGAACTTGGTGTTGGTTTTCATCTGGGTGTTGCGTAATTTCTTGAATCTTGATGGTTTTCTTGAAGTTATAATGTGAGATTAGATGCTTGCTGTTTTTTTTATAATTTGATTGAATTTGGTTTTTTTGTGTTAATTTTCATCTGGGTGTTGCTTAATTGCATGAATCTTGATGGTTTTCTTGAAGTTATAATGTGAGATTAGATGCTTGCTGTTTTTTTTTTTTTTTTTTTGTGTAATTTGATTGAATTTGGTGGTTTTTGTGTTAATTTTCATCTTGGTGTTGCTTAATTGCTTGAATCTTGATGGTTTTCTTCAAGTTATAATGTGGATTTAGATGCTCACTGTTTTCTTTTTTTCTATTTTTTTGTGTAAATTGATTGAATTTGTTGTTTTTGTGTTGAATTTTTGATGGTTTTCTTGAAGTATATAATGTGGATTTAGAAGTTTTGTATTTAGTTTTTGGTGTTAAGTTTGATATATCTGATTAAATTGTTGATGAATTGGGATTAGGGTTTGGTGTCATGTTTGTACTTCAGCTAATTTTGTTGAAAATTTCAACAATCTTTTACCTGTTAAACCTGAAATTTATATTAGAATTATTTCACATGACTTTTGAAGTCAAATGGATGGTTTGTTTTTCTGTTTAAAATTGACATGTGTTTATAGAAATTTGAAGAAAGTAACTACCAAGTACATTGAAGTTTGTGCTTATCACCAATAACAGAAAAAAATTAGGGTCGAACTGGTAATTCGTAACGAATTTTGAATATTATAACAATGAGTTTGACTTTCAAATGTCAAAGTTCATGTCTTTCTATGCAGTGAAGTTTTGCATTGCATATTTGTATCATAATAACTTCTTTTAATATTATTACAGAAATGAGTTTTTGGATATGATAATATAATGGGGAAAAAGGAAGCTGGTTTTCTTCAATTAAAAAGGCTCTCAGTCCTCACTCAAAGGAAAAGAAAAACCAGGTTTGATATAAGTATATAACCTTTCGGTGAAAATCATTGAAAAGTAACGAGATTTTAATATCGTTTCATGAACATCAGGCGCACATTTTTAACAGAAAAAACCACACAAGTTTCAATATTTTTTTAACAGAAAAAATCACTCAAGTTTCCATATTGTTTTATTACTGTGAAGTTCTTCATAATTGGTTTAAACCGAGTGACATAAATGATACAATTATGAAAGTTGGTTACTTTTCAGTGTTAAGTGACTTTTTTCAAAGTCATATCACATATGTTACCTTAAGTTAAATTAGGGCATTTTGCATAGGTTTGTTTGTGATGATTATAAGATTGAAATTATGAAGTATGCATTAGTTACTTTAACGTTCAGGCGTTAACTGTGATAAACAAGACTCCCTTTTCATTGTTTGTTTGTAAAACTTGCTATAAAGTATGATCAAGTTATAACCAGTTCTTACTTAAATTCATATAACTTTCACGTTTTCCTTTTAACAGTAGGTGATTGATACGTAAGCCGTTTCAGATCGCTTCACATATTAGGGATTTTCATTCGATTTACTAAGGTATGTTCAATCAGTTGTTTATAATGCTATAATTATTCATGTAATTTTTATTTTTAATAATAGATTTTAATAACAACTAATAAAAATTGTGTTGATGTCTTCTAGATGGAAAATCCCTTATCGCAATGGTACATGTTTTAGATTTAGTGGTAAGAGTCATATTTTGATGGCCAGTTCAAAAATAAAATCTGGTCTGCAAACATTTTTTTGTGTAAAATTCAACTTTGTTTTTAAATTTTTTTATATAAGGCTTCTCATTTACTTTATTTAGCCTCTTCACCCTACAGTCTTTTTGTAGAGATGAAAAACCTATGGATAACCTGGTGATTTAAAGCGCTTCTAATACTTTAGTGAGGTAGCACATGAGCTGGTTCATCTTCTTGGGAACATGATATTTTCTTGACATGTCTAATTTTTTTGGCTATGCTTCTTGCAGTTGAACATGCTCTATTCTATAGAGACGAATCTGGGTGATTTTGGGTGGCAGTTATGATGCAAGGGTTGGTACATTGGTTTATATTATTTCCAGTAGTGATAAAGATCTACAGTTGCGAACATGGGTGTTGTCCCTCTCGGATCCAAATATTTACTATGGAAAACTAAAAGGTATGGTCATCTCGAATCCAAAATACATGGGTTTCAATAAGTAAGTAGGCTATTTGCAAATGATGTATGAAGTTTTTAAAGTTGTGATATTGGTTATTAAGAATATAATTTATTTAATGTTTTATGTGTATTTAAAAGTACTATTAATGATGCTACAAGAAGGAATTGAGGTGTACTTACTCGGGTCAACGATAGTGTAAAGAAAGTAGAAAGAAGTAAATTATTTTAACAATTTAATATAAGATGTTGTGTTTGATGTCTCACACTTCAGGTGTTTACTCATTTGGTATAAAGTTTCAAGTCGTGTAAATGGTTAGCTATTAGAAGTTTATACCTATTTTTATATTAACAACTTAGATGAGTGTTTAGTCGTTCTAGATAAATAGTAGATATCACATATTATACATGTGTATTAGTAATGCAAAACTTATTAAATTACTTCAAATGTGTCATAGTATATATAATTTAATAATGAGAAGAGATATGCGGGACATTGTCACACTCCGGTTTGAGGACACCCAGGCAAAACAACAACAATTCTAGAAACAGGTTTTTACTAAATGCCTAATCACTGCATTTTATTCATCTTTTTAAAGTAAAATTCAAAAACTATAAACTTTTTATTTTCCCACTCACAAACATTGCTTCTGGTACCTCTGAGAACACAAAGGTTGTTATCGATCACGGGGCAGTCCCTATTTTCGTTAAGCTGTTATTTGGTCTTAAAAATAATGGCCTTCGTTCGGAATGCCACTCATATATGATGCAGATCCCATATTATCTAATTTATTTATATGTTAAATCATTGTTGTATGTAGAAACTGTTAGATTTTGCAGAGTTTAAAATTATAATTTAGTTTTGTGATCTTTAGGAACGAGAAACAACCTTTTCTCTTTGGTCCGGAGCAAGTATAAGGGGTGCCAAGGTTAATTTCACGTTTGACGAGTCATCTCTTAAAGCAGTATCCGTATACCACTTTGCGATTAGGTATGTTTGATTGAATGTGGTTCTTTCAAAGAGACCTTATTGATTTTGATATGTATATATATTTTTTATAATTTGTTGGATTTATGTTTGTGTATATGTGTGAATTAGGTTTCGATTGGCACTATTATGGGTTGAACTGGAATTTGGTTCAAGTACTGCTAAAGTTTGAAACACTTGATGAAAGGAACACTTTTAATATACTTTATGCAATGAAATATGTATATTGTTAATTTGAGATTAATCACAGATCATTAGCTGTGAAGCATGAATAAGTTGGACACAAATCTGATCTCTTATTACTACATTTTAGTGGGTCCCCTTGAGACAATGGTATCGTAGGCAATCAGATTTATGGAGTGTGGTTTTTTTAATACCTTCATTTGTAGAACTGATGTTACTTATTGATTGCAGGATCATAAATTTTCTTATGAAGCGAAAATGGCCCAGTTGCCGGTTGAAAAAGGGCTGAAATTTATATCTAATCTCGGGGTTTATGTGACAAATCATAATTCCTTTTTGACAGGGTGAAGGTGTGTGAATACCACTTTTTCATCATCTAACTTTTTACAATTTATATTTTGTGAGTTTTGCCTGTCATTGATTCCGCTTCTTTTGTGTTTTGATAGGGTGAAGGTGTGTTAAAACTGAGTTTTGCCTATCATTGATTGCGGTTCTTTTGTGTTTTGATGCCAGCTTCATTAGGTTGTGTTTTGATGCAACTTAATTAGGTGAGTCTTCAAGAACTGTTATTTCACCGCATGTGAGTTTGTCTGGTGTCAAAAAGTAGTCGACTTAGGTTAACTTTGTTTGGTACAGTACAAGGGTGGGTGCATAAAAGCATTTTAGCCGATCTTGACGTTAGTTATATAGTACGTGTTTAAAATAACATGTTAATCGATTGATACAGAACACCATGGTCAGACCATTGATCGAAGGATTTGGCCGGTAATTACATCAAAACTCGAGCAACGACAACGTGTGAGGTAGCGGCAGTTGTGGTGGAGGTAAACCGACAAGAGAAGAAGAAAAAAAAGGGGAAAACAGGAGTTTGGCATCAACTTCCATTGTTGGTTTAAATTCAAAGGAGGTCAAAGACGCACGGATGACAATGTTAGTGGCGGTTGAGTACAAATAAGGTTTACCAGTCAGGAGGAACATGGGTTTGTTTTCATGTGAGGCTATATGTCTACTTGCT